>RJWM01018249.1:20862-41454 GCA_004363535.1 Dasyprocta punctata | reverse complement strand
AAATAAATAAATAAATAAATAAATAAAAATGCTGGTGAGGTTGTGGGGAAAAAGAACCCTTTTCCATTGCCAGTAGGAGTGTAATTTGGTACAACCACTATGGCAATCAGTATGTAGTTTCCTCAAAAGACTAAAAGTGGAGGTTTTATTTGACCCAGTTGTTCCCCTCCTAGGTATCTTCCTGAATGAATTAAAGTTAGCATAGCACAGTGATATATGCATACTCATGTTTGTAGCAGCAAAATTTATAGTAGCTAAGTCTTGGAAACAACCTATATGCCCATCAATAGATAGATGGATAAAGACAATATATTTTTATACACAATGGAGGATTACTCTGCAATAAAGAAGGATAAATTTGAGTCATTTGTAGGAAAATGAATGCAACTCAAACCACAATCTTAAGTGAAATAAATTGTACACACAAGTTTAAATATTGTTTTGTTTACTTTGCATGAGAAACCCAAAGGGTAAATAAGGAGCAGAATGGAGGATAGATATTGAGAAATAGGAAGAAAATGTTCATATAGGAAGGAGAACAAGGGAGGGGAGAGGGAAGGAAATGAAATGGGAAAAAAAGAGAATAGAGGGAAAAACAGAAAGAAAGCTTTTGTAAATGAGGTGGGAAATGTTGAAGGGAGCGTAGGGGAATAGGAAAAAAAAAACAATTGGAGATGTATCATGTACAGGTACCAATTGCCTATGATGAATGTGATAAATATGTATGATAAATGTGTATTAATAAAAAATAGAGTTAAAAAAGAGCAGAGAAGAATTCAGTGGAAAAGCAAAACATATTTTGTATGAATTTAATCATTTAAAATTCCTTGTAACTTCCTTTATAAGACAATGGATAGTCCATTTTGGTGATTCTCCACATGTGCTTGAAAAAGAGTGTACTCTGCTATGGTTGGGTGGAGGGGTATGATATTTTCAATAAAATCCTCTTAATAGGTAAAAGCATTCAATTCTTCCCTATCCTTGCCACTTTCCGCCAGGCTGTCCTGACAGCTTTCCACTGTGATGCCTCTCCTTGTTCCTACCACTTCAGATACTACAGCCATCTCCTTTAAGAAGTGGGGAGAGGCATCCTAATATGGCTACTATCGGGGAGGGAGCACTCTGGGCCCATCAATAACATCCCCAACCTCCCAAAATCCTCAGTAGTCTATAATAAACACAGCTGGGCACCCTGATTATTCCCCAGTCTAAGTCTGGCTATTTCTCTGAGAGATGTACCAGCTGCCAATCAAACAGTTCAAATCACCCAACCCTCTCACTGGATCATTATCTTGACAGCTATGCCTTTCCTGGAGCCCTGTACCCACTTGGGCCAGTAACAGGCTTGCAGCTGCTATATAATCAGCACTCCCCTCACACTATGCCCACTAGTCTAAGAGGTTCCTTCAGGTATATTGACCACCCAGTGCTGCCACATAGGTCCTATTAAAGATTCACTCCAGTGGTCCTATCAATCTGCTTGTGATTTATTTCTCAGGTAGTATGGCCTCAGAAAGTCCTATAAGTCTACTCAGGATTTTAATCCTGAGTAGTGTGGTCACAGCAGCCATCTCAAAGAAAAAGCAATAAACACTAGGGACTCTTAGCAACAGAGGAGATCAGCAACAGAGACCAGTATGCAGCAAGGTCAAAGGACTGTGTGCAGTGGCATCAAGGCTGCTAGCATAACTGCATTTTACTAATTTATGATTTCCATCAGAATCGAACAAAAGAACCCTCAGTCAATTGGCAACAAGGTCATCTATAAAAACCTACAGCTAACATCTTTCTTAATGCTGAAAAACCGAATGCTTTTTCCTTAACTTCAGGATCAAAGCAAGGATGACCATTCTCACTATGTTTATTCATTTTAGTACTGGAAGTTATGAAAAGAAAATTAGATTAAAGGCACACAAATGAGAGGAAGAAATAAATCTCCCTCTATTTACAGATGACCTAGTTGTCTATGCGGGAAAATCCAAAGAATCTACAAAAGAAAGTTTCTAGAAATAAAAAATGAATTCAAGAAAGTTACAGCATACAAAGTTAATGGAAAAACATCAATAACATTTTTATGTACTAACAATGAACAAGTGAAAACCAAAACTAAAATCGTAGTATAATTTACAACTGCTCCAAATAAAATTAAACACTCAGGAACAAATATGAAAACTACATAGCATTTGTATGTGCAGAATACTGATGTACAAAAAGCCACAGAAATCCAAATAAATGAAGAGATATATGCTAGTAAAATGAAGAACTCAAATAGTGGAATCAGTGTCCCCAAGCTGGATTATACTTTTCAACATCTTTCAAATCCAGAAAATATTTATAGACAGAAATACATTTATTGCAAATACATAGACAATGGTAAAATAAAGCAATCCTTTTCTTTTAATTTAAAGAGAAAGAAAATAATAAAAATAAAAATACAGTTTCAAAACAAGTTAATAGGAAATTAACAGTGGTTAATACATTACATATTGTTATCTTCAAAGTAGTTGCTCAGATTACATGATATAGGCATGCAAAGTTGATCAAACAATATAAGCACAAATCATTCTTGTCAATGAATTAATAGAAATTAGTACTATACTTATCTTAGCTATCTTGCATATATATTTTACTTTTCACTTCTTTCTTTTCTCCATCCCCCCTGCCTTTGCAGTTGTTCCTTCCTTTTGAGCCATTTCTCTTCCTTTCACTAAATCTATTTTACATTTTGGATCTTATTTACTCTTTCAATTTATCCTATGGAGACAATATGATGTTTACACATGCAAGTCTGATTTATTTCACTTATTAGTAGGGTCTTTAGTAGCATCCATTTACCTATAAAACCCTTATTTATAGCTGAGTAGTACTGCTTTGTATACAAATATCACATCATTTTTATGCATTCCTTGGTTGATGGGCATTTGGGTTGTTTCCAAGATTTAACTATTACAGATTGTGCTGCTATGAACATGGGAGTACATATATCACTGTGGTATGATGTTTTTAACTCTTCTGGGAAAATACCCAGAAGGAGAATAGCTTGGTTGAATGGCATCTCTAATCCTAGTTTTTTGAAGAATCTCCACACTGATTTCCACAGTGGTTGTACCAGTCTACACTCCCACCTACAGTGGAGAAGTGTTTCTTTTTCCCCACATCCCTTCCAGCGTTTGTTATTGGTTGATTTCTTGATAATAGCCATTCTTTCTGGGGTAGATGGAATTTCAGTGTTGTTTTAATTTGCATTCTTTGAATGATCAATGATGTTGAACATTTTTTCATGTATTTATTTGCCATTTGTATTTCTCCTGAGAAGTTCATGCTCATCTCAGATGCCCATTTTTGGATTGGGTCTTTGAATCTGGGTGGCCTGATGTTATTCAATTCTTTATATGTTCTAGATAGAAGTCCTTTGTCTGAGAGACAGGTGGCTAAACTTTTTTCCAGTCTGTGGGTTGTCTTTTCACTCTGTTGGTGATTTCTTTTAATGTACAAAAACTTTTTAATAAGATGAGATCCCAGTTTTGATTCTTTCCCATGCATTTTGGTTTTTGTTCATGAATTCTCTGCCTAAACCTATGATTTCAAGGATTTTACCTACTTTCTCTTTCAGGAGATTCAGTGTTTCTGGTTTAATACATAGATCCTTGGTCCATTTTGACTTTAGTTTAGTGCATGGTGGTAGACATGGTTCTAGTTTTAGTCTTTAGCCTGTGGAAACCTGTTTTTCCAGCACCATTTATTACCTTTCTTTCAGTGAAAATATTTGGCCTCCTTGTCAAAGATAAGGGGACTGAGTATGTTTGTAGTTGCTTCTGCATCTTCTAATCTGTTCCATTGATCCTCAGGTTTGTTTTTTTTTTACCAATACTACGCTGATTTTATCACTGTAGCTTTGTGGTATAATTTCAAGTTAGAGATTGTGATGCCTTCTTCCTTGCCTTTGTTACCCAGAATTGCCTTTGCTATTCTAGGTGTCTTCTGTTTCCAAATGAATTTTAGGAATGTTTTCTCTAGATCTGTGAGGTATGCTAATGAGATTTTGATCAAGGTTGCATTAAATCTATATAACAATTTTGGGAGTATAGCCATTTTCACGATGTCGGTTCTTCCTATCCATGAGCAAGAGATATCTTTCCATTTTCTGATATCCTCTTCAGTTGCTACAACTTTCTGTGTATAGATCTTTTACTTCCTTTGTTAGATTGATTCCTAAGTATTTCATTTTTTTGGATGCTATCGTGAAGGGTGTTGTTTCCCTAATTTCTCTCTGCCTTGGTTACTTTTACTCTTGTTGCTGAGACAAAATACTTGACACCTAAAATTAGGGAAGGACAGGTTTATTTAGCTTACAGTTTTTGCAGGTTTCAGGCCATACTCAGCTGGCTCCAAGGCAGGGTGGCATGGCTAAGGAGCAGCCATTCATGGTGGTCACAAGCAACAAGAGCGTAAAGGGCAAAAAGGGAAAAGCACGCCTCCTTCCCTCCCTTATATTATATGCTGGCTACCCACTCCCGGGCGAGTGCAGCACTCACACCACCAGTCCCAACTCTAGACAATGAATCAATCACAAACACTAGATTCAGACACCTCCATGACTACATGAGGCTTTGGGGTGACACTGAGACACAAACCATGACACTCTTTCAGTGAATTTGTTGTTCGTGTACAGGAAGACTATTGATTTTTGAGTACAGACTTTGGATTCTGATATGCTACTAAATTTTCTTATTAATTCTAGAAGCTTTTTGTTGGAGTCTTTGGGGCATTCTATGTAGAATATCATGCCATCTGCAAATGATAATTTAACTTCTTTCTTCCCTATCCTTATTCCTTTTATTTCTCTCTCTTACCTATTGCCTAATGTTTCCAGAACTATTGAATAAGAGTAGTGAAGGTGGACATCCTTGTCTTGTTTCTGATTTTAGATAAAAAGCTTTCAGTTTTTGTCCATCTAGGATGATGTTGGCTGTTGGTTTGTCATAGATGACTTTTATCAGATTGAGGTAAAAACCATCTATTCCAATTTTCTGTAGTGTTTTTTATCATGAATCAGTGTTGGACTTCATCAAAATCTTTTTCTGCATCTATTGAAATGATCATGTGTTTTTGTCTTTGACTCTATCAATATGGTATATTACATTTATTGATTTGTGAGTATTGAACCATCCCTGCATGCCTATGATGAATCCCACATGGTCATGGTGAATATATAATCATCTTGATGATTTGCTGCAATCTGTTTGCAAGTATTTTACTTAGGATTTTTGCATCTATGTTCATTAGGAAGATTGGCCTGTAGTTCTATTTTTTGTTTGTTTGTTTGTTTGTTTGTTTGTTTTTTTGGTTTGGTAGTAAGGTAATGCTCACCTTAAGGAAAAGTTAGGGAGAACTGCATCCCTTTCAATTTCATTAAAGAGTTTGAGGAGTATTAGTATTAAATCTTCTCTCCGTTTCTTGTAAAATTAAGCCGTGAATCCATCAGTATCTGGGCTTTTCTTTTTGCTAAGTTTTTAATTATGTTTTTGTTTCATTAACTGATATTAGGTTATTCAGAATTTTTTTATCTTCCTGATTCAGTTTTGGCAATTCATACATTTCTAGGAATCTGTCCATTTCTTCTGTGTTTTCCATCCTGTGTGAGCAAAGATTTTCAAAGTAGGAATGATGATCCACAGGATCTGTAGTGCTTTCACCCTTTTTACTCCTTACTGCATGAATTTGAATTTTTTCCTTTTTTTGATAACATTGACTAAGGATTATAATTTTATTTATTCCTTCAAAGAACCAACTCTTTGATTCATGAATTCTTTGTGTTGCTTTCTTAGTCTCAATTGTGTTATTTTTGGCTCTAATCTTTATAATTTCCTCCCTTGAATGGGCTTTGGGCTTGACTTTTTCTTTTGCTAATAGCTTGAGGTGCATCATTAGGTGTTTATTTGTGTTCATTCTGTTTACCTGAATTCACCGCTATAAATCTCCCTGTTAGGAGTGCTTTCATTGCATCCCACAGGTTCTGATAAGTCGTATTTGAATTTTTGTTTGATTTTAGATATTGTTTAATTTCTTTTTTAATTTCATTGTGACCCATTAGTTGTTCAGGAGGGTGTTATTTAATATCCATGTGTTTATGGAGTTTTTGCAGTTTCTTTTGTTATTAATTTCCAATTTCATTGCACTATGGTCAATATTCATGGGATAATTTCAATTCCCTTGCATTCATTTAAGCATGTTTTAATAAAGCAGTCTTAAAAAAGAAAAAGTATTAAGAAACTGTCTACTAAATTTCAAGACCTACTATATAACTATAGTCATCAAGATAGTATGATATTAGTAGCATAGATTAGTACATGAGAATAGAGAATTCACACAAGTATGTTGGACTGCTTTTTCTCTATGGTGAAAGAAAAATTCAATGACGAAATTTCAACTAATTGTCTTGGAGTAGTTGGACATACATACCTAAAAAGTGAATCATGCTAGGCATGGTGTGTATGCCTGCAATCCTAGCTATTCTGGAGACTAAAGCAGGAGAATTACAAGTTTGAACCCAGCCTGGGCAACCTAGTGAGATCCCATCTCAAAATAATAAATAATAATAAAAATGATATAGCTCAGTGCTTCTTTGATTCAATTTCCAGTATCTCCTCCCCAAACTAATTCAAAATAGATCATAAGCATAAGTTGCAAAATAGCACAACATTTTTTGAAGTAGGAGAAAAAATTCATGACCAAGGGCTAGATGGAGAATTCTTGTATATAATATTAAAACCACAGTCCATAAAGGGAGAAATTGATTGACTGAATTTAAGAAAATTAAAAATCCTTTTCCTATATGAGACCCTTTGTACAAGAAAAAAAAGCTGCAGACCAGAAGAAAGTATTACAAACTATTTGACAAAAAACTTATATCTAGAATATATAAAGAACTTACAAAACTCAACAGTTAAAAATAAAACCACAAATAAAAAACCCCACCCCAATTTAATTAGAAAAATAGGCAACAAATATGAACAGGGAGACAAATGGCCACCTATGGGTTGACAGCAAGAGCAAGTGTCTCATAACCAGTGCTGAAAGGAGCAGATCAGAGGTGGGGATGAAGTGAGAGGGGTCGCACAATACAGAAAAGAATTGAGTGGCTATTATCCCCACATGCAACAGTAGTACAGCACATAGAACATTTAGCATGCTACCTACAACTGTCAGCAGGCTCTCATAGGGTTCCCTAGTCTTCCTAGCTGGGGACTGCAGAGGACAAGGAAAACTGGACTTGCAACAAATACTTGCAGCAGAGTTTAGCAGAATCAATTTGTGAGTGACTCAGCAGAACCAGAACAGAGTGGGTTTTCTCCTACTGCTCCTCCAAGAGCCGGAAAGGCCTGAGACAGAATGAGGTCTGCCCACTGCCCCAAGCTGGCAAATTGGGATCCTTAACTGAGCTTGGGGCCAGCACTAGGTTCTTCAGATGGAGCTGAGACAGTTAGATGTCCTCAGGAAGAGATGATGACATCTGGGCCAGTATCCTTATGGTCAGATATTAGGCAGTGAAAGCCTTAGAGATAAGACATGGAAGCATCCATCATAATTATCCCCCAAATCAATTAAAGCAATTGTATCCTTCGAGGCCTGCAGGGGATCACACCAGGAGCACAGCTTGCAACCAGGACATATGTTTGGAGGGACACATGTTTGTTAGCACCAGCTCTCATGGCTTTGGACAGGTAATTATCTCACCTACGGGGAGAAACTATTTGTTCCCAATGAGACTGACTCCGGTGTTGAAGGAACCATGTGGATGCTCTGGGATAATGTTCTAACAACTGTGTGAAAATCTTTATTTTTATTACTATTTTTATTTTGGTTATTGTCCTTATTATTTCCTTGCTTCTTGGTTTGATTTGGGTCATCTTGATTGCTTTTTTTCTGTTTTCATTTTTTAATTTTTTTTTTTTTGCCTTTTTTATTATTTTTCCTTTTGAGTCTGACTTGTTTAGTGCTTTTGTTTGATTTTCTTTTTCATGGTGTTCTCCTTTGACTTGCTCCCTCTTTTGGTGCTGTTCTCTTCTATTTTTTGCCTCTTTTTCTCAGTATTCTTTTTTTCTCCTCTCTTCTTCATTATCTCATCTCCTTATCTTCTCTCTTCTCCTAGCTAATGGTACAAATACAACTGGAACTATGTAAGTGTTCAAGAAGATAAAAATTAACCAGTACTACAAATTAAACAGTACCATTCAAGAGCATGCTGGGGTAAACCTTAATAAAACTGGACTTAGAGGAATAAAACAAAATTACCTACAAACATATCAACAGATTATAACAATCACACAACCTCAATCTCTAAATATATTCCACCCATTGGCATACTTCTTCATGCCTACAAATACTCTCTCAAATTCCCTCAACACTACCCCTTTACCTCACCTATAAAAATAAATCCAACAGAGTCTGATCTCCTGTCTATTTTTCACCTATTGACATTTCTCTTAACTACCATCTTTTCCCACTGACTACCCACTTCCTTTTTCCCTTCCTCTGTCCTTCCCCCCACCTCTACATTCCAAGTGAACCACAAGTAGCAATATAATATTCTATACGGGGAACTGGCAAAAGGGTTAAATTATCAAAATAAATTTAAACTTTCTATGATTGATGTATGCTAGATTCTGTTGATACTGTTGTGACAATAGATATAAACATTATAAGTCATAAACATGGGCTAAGATTAATTATATCAGTAAGAATGAAAATAGGGAAAATGAATTTAGAGCAGGAGGCAACCCTAAATATTAGTCAAGGGAACAATTCAACAAGAAGAGATAATAATTTTAAACAAATACTACTGCACAAGAAAGATTAATCAAACAAGAGCACAATCATAGTCCTTAATGCCTCACTTTCACAAATAGACCTTCTAAACAAAAGATTATTGAAGAAATATCAGAGCTGAATCACTTTTGAAGAAATGAACTTAACAAATCCAAAAGGGACAACATACTAGCCAATAAAACCTGCTTAAAGAAATACAAAATAATTGAAACCATTCCCATGTATACTATCAAATCATAGTGCAGTGGAACTAAAAAGAAATTGCAAAAGAAACCACAGAAAATTTACAAATGGACATTAAATAACACACTCCTGAACTCAGTGGTACACATAAGAAATCAAGGAAAAAATTAAGGAATTCCTGGAAACAAAAACTTACACCAGTACAACATAGCAGAATTTATGGTACACAATGAAAAGACTCCTAAAGGGAAATTTACTGCTGGGTAATGCTCACATTAGAAACTAGAGCTCAAATAAATAACCTAATAATGCAGCTCAAGATAGTAGAAAAATGAGAATAGTTCAACTCCAAGCCTAGTACAAGGGTGGAAATCATAAAGATCAGAGTATTTTTTAGACTAAAAAAAAAAAAATGAAAAGAGTCAATGAATAAAAGAGCTGGTTCCTCGAAAGAGTAAGTAATATAGAAAAACAAAAGGAGGAAAGAAAAGACCCAAATCAATCCAATTAGAAATCAAAAAACAAAATCACATGGGACTCTGCTGAAATCCAGAAGCTCATTAGTAACTGCTATAGAAAACTATACTTCAACACATTAGAGTATCTTGAAGAAATGGACAGACATCTAGGCACATGTAAATTATCAAAAATGAACCAATAAGACTTAAAAAGTCTGAACAATCCAGTAACAGGCAATGAAATTAAGGCAGCAATAAAAAAGCCTACTGACTAAGAAAATGCAAGACTTAATAAATTCACCACTAAATTTTACAAGACATTCAGTTCTCAAACTCATTAATAAAACTGAAAGAGAAGGAGTACTTCCAAACTTATTCCTGATAGCTAAAACCAGGTAAGAACCCACCTAAAAAAGAAAATTATAGGTCAATCTCTTTAATGAACATAGGACCAAAAATCCTCAACAAGAGACTGGAAAATAGAATTCAACAAATCATCAAGAAAATTATACATATATATGATCATATCAATAGATGCAGAAAAAGATTTTGACAAATTCCAATACCCATTCATGAAAAAAGTAAACTTGAAGAAAACAGGTATAGAAGGACTTTATCTCAATTTGCTAAAACTATGACAAATGAATGAGCAACATCATATTAAATGGGGAAAAATTTTTTCTCACAAAGCCAAGAATAAAACAGGTATGCTTACTATCTTCACTCCCGTTCAATATAGCACAACCTTAGCCAGAGCAAAGAGGCAAGAGAAAGAAATAAAAGGAATGCACATAGAAAAGGAATACATCAAATTATTATTTGCAGGTGACACGATCCATTACATAGAAGATTTTTAAAATTCCACCAAAAGACTCCTAGCACTAACAAACAAATTCGACAATGCAGCAGAATGCAAAATCGAGGCACAAAAATCAATAGCATTCCTGTACACCAATAATGATACCACCAAGAAAGAATTTAGGAAAACAATACCATTCACAACAGCGTCGATAATAATTAAATATTTAGGAAGTAACCTAACAAAGGAAGAGAAAGACTGCTACTACAAAAGTACTCAAAGGATATAGAAAAGGTCATCAGAAAATGGAAAGATGTTCCCTGTTCCTGGATAAGCAGGGCCAACATTGTGAAAATAAACATACTTCCAAAACTCATACATGGATTTAATGTAATCCAAATCAAAATGTCAACAGTATGACATATGAAACCAGAAGAAACCCAGAGTGGCAAAAGTTATCCTGGACAGCAAGAGCAGAGCATCAGTGTGCCCTGTAAACTTGTTAGAATTCAGGTTCTCAGTCCCATCCCAGATTTTCTCAAACAGAAATTCAGGAATTGGGACACACACTCTGATTTAATAAGTTTCTAATGCACACTTCGAACTAAGGACCACTGCCTTATGCCGGACCTCTTCACAGACAGGGAGGACAAGCTTAGTGTTTAAAAGTGATGCAGTTTGGAGCAGGGAAGCCTCTTTACCAAAAAAGACCTGGTATACAGCATGGTGGCAACTCTATGAGGTGATGCATGTGTTAATTAGTTTAACTGTGGCAATAATTTCACAATGTATACATATAGAAAAAATCATTTGTACAGCTGGAATATGCACAATGTTTATTTTTTAGTTACATCTCAGTGAAGCTGGGGAAGAGGGGAAAAGAGTGGGGAAAGAGAGAGGGAGAGGGAGAGGGAGAGGGAGAGAGAACAAGCACTAAATAGCCTCATCTTTGGAAATTGGAACATTGGGAATATTGGACACTTAATAGCCTGGAAAAATGATTAGTATTTACAAATACAATGTGGGAATGAGATGTGGAGGATAATAAAACAGGCATAGCTGATGCCTTAATGAGAGATGGAATGATTTAGTAGTTTTCTTTCTTAGCATTTTAAAGCTGTACGCTGTAAATTGACCAGTTAAGACACTCAGAAGTGAACTAATTTGCTTCTAATCACATGCTAGTTGATTAAGAGCAGAGCTGAAAACAGAGCACAGGTTTTCCAGGACCTAGTTTGTACTTATTATTTGGGGCTCTAGTTGTTTCCACTTCACATTTCTCCAGTTTTGCTCTTTGCACAAACCACTGGATATAGCATTACATTTTTTTCTTCTGAGTCACAACTTGGAGTTTGAGATGTTTTTAACTTTGAAATTCTGGAAAGGAGTTCCATTTTAAAATCCACCCACACGTACACAAGTGCACGTGCAAACACACACACACTCCTGGCTCAGGGCCAAGGAAGCTGGCCACCTGTTCTTAATCCATTCTTGTCAGTTGGAGAGTAACTGAGTGAGAGATGCCAACACAAACCTGGTCCAGAAATAAGGCTTGGGGCTCTCTATTAAGGAAGCCACAGTTGACAGGTAAATTATAGGGACAGTTGGCAGGCAGAGATGAAATTAAGAATAGACACAGTAAGTACCTGCTGTCATCTGGAATGTTTTTTCTTCCTAGGTTTCCTACCTCATTACAAAACAGTTTTGTTGGAAGAGGACAACAGAGAAATTAAAAATTAGATAAGAGGAACCAGGAATGTTATTGCTGGTGACAGGAGAATAGAAGATACATATAGAAAATAGGCCCAAGGTAGCAGGAAAGCATTAACTAAAATTTTGATCAGTTAGGCCCCTGAAAGAGAAGGTTAGGAAGACAGAAGTCAAGTGGCTACAGAGGTTTACAAGGAAAAAAAAAGGCTGGAGACCAGGAAAGAGAGTTCATACAAATACAAGAATTAGAAGGACTATGTGAAAGGGAAGACAGCTATTTGTAAACTGTTGAGCAAATACAAGCGAGTGAATCTGATTTCCTGATCTGGGATGGGGAGGCGCTGTGGGGACAGTAACAAGCTGCATGTAAGATGCAGTCTAAGTCTTTCTTACTGATAATTAAAAGTTGGAAGAGAAGCAGTATTCTGGTTATGGTTTTATTCTAAGAAGAACTGTACTGCTGTTTGTAAGACTAGAAGCTTGAAGGGGCAAGTTGGTACAGAAGAAGTAATGCAACTTGCTTCCCCAGGTGGTGGCTGCCTCCATAAAGGCAGCCTGGAGAAAGATACTGCGGTGGGAATAGGACCCACCTGGGCAAAGATGGAACAATATCACAATAGTAACTACGTTGAAACCCAGGGACAGGATCAAGAAAATTGAAAATGATCCCACTTATAGAAAATTAGGAAGACAGAATAATAAATAAGTAGAGACTCGGAGAGGTAAATAAAGCAAAAGCTGAATGACAAATTACCATAAATGTCAGCTAGCATCTGCACTTTCTAGAGTAGGTAGGATCTGACTTTGGAGGTGAATTTCCTGGACTAAAGGGTTAGGGTCAGGAGTTGGGCAAATAACGATTATGAAACCATACTCAAGTTCTACTCATTCAGCACTGGTCTGTTTATATACAAAGAGAAGAACTGAACCTTGTTCTTCCTAATGTGCATCTCACCACTCATCACCCGATTGTGGAAATTAAATCAAAAGGTTATGTATGCAGAAAAGGCCATGAAATTCAAGGGTATCTTTAATGGCAAGGTGATGCTATTCCAATGTTGCCATTTTTAATGCTACACTGTTATGCTGGTTTAATGAGGGGGTGGTTGTTTGTCATCTATTAGACTGGCAAGGGAAGAAAGATCTAGAATGATACTCTTAGCACAGAGACTAAATCCAGGTAAATAACACAATGAAAGTTCCCCTTATCTGGTCTGGATTTTTACTCCCATTTTCAAACCCACCCACTGTTAAACTAGTCATTATCTTTATGTTTTTTCCCACTTCACCAACAGAAGCATTGATTTTTGCTTGCAAGATCAAGCATGCACTCCAATTACAATCTCTGACACTTACTGAAAAACAAAAATATCTCATAGTGAAGTACTTTGCTATTTCTCAAGACAGATGAAAGTGAAGTAAAGAGCCTAGTTTAGCTTTAGGCCCTTAGCAGAAATTGCCCACTGGGTTATGGATTATGAGAGCAGGAACTATGTGTGCTCTAGTCACTGTAGACACATAAAGCAGGGTGTTCTCTAGGATATGTCTAAGTATAGTACACCTACTATCTTAGCCACTTTTCTCATTGCTGAGACAAAGTACCCAACACTCAGAGTTAAAGGAGGAAAGGTTTGTTTGACTCACAGTTTGTAGAGGTTTCAGTCCATACTTGGCTGGCTCCAAGCCAGGGTGAGATGGCAGAGGGGCATCGCAAAGTTGTGAAGAAGCAAAACAGCAAGTAGCAAACACCGAACGACACTCTCTCTCACATCTTATCCAGGCTACCCACCCTTAAGGTGGATAGCACTCACACCCAGGGCGAGGCACCCTCAATCCTAGCATCTCACCATGAGTCAGTCCCAGCAGCACATATCCTAGATCAGTAACCTCCAAAAAGCCCCACCTATGACTGCATGAGGCTTTGGGGAAACATCTAGACACAAGTTACAGCACCTACTCACTGAGCACCAGAGACAGCAATAGAATATATGTATCTCCCATTTTTCTGAAATTTCTATTGGTTGTCAGCTAATGTGGACAACAAACTTAAGAAACAAAGTAAAAATAGAGAATTGATTGCTAAAATTTTATGACAAATAACCCCTGACATAAACCCGGCACATTGTCTGCCAGATAAAATCTCTCTTCCCTTCCACTACCTCCCCATAAATTTGTTCTTGCAAATCTGATATATTCAAGGTAATGTTAAAGTCAACTATAGCCTCCCTTGTAGACTGAGAGTCCCCTAGCACATGAATGACCAGTAAAATACAAACAAAAGTTCAGAGGCACTCTAGCTTATATCTTATTTTCCTGGGTTAAAACAAAAGCTAAACCTTGCTTAAAAGATACCTCTCCACCACTCACCATTATTTCTGCTCATAATCTGATCACACTGTCTAAAGATGCAGTCACCATCTTTGACCGTGGGATGACAAGCATAAGAATAGAGGGCTCAGGGCCAGGAGTTTGGCTCAGTGGTTTAAGCACCTGCCTGGCAGGCACAAGGTTGAGAGTTTGATCCCCAGTACCACAAAAAAAAAAAAAAAAA
Source organism: Dasyprocta punctata (assembly GCA_004363535.1). Taxonomy (NCBI): domain Eukaryota; kingdom Metazoa; phylum Chordata; class Mammalia; order Rodentia; family Dasyproctidae; genus Dasyprocta; species Dasyprocta punctata. The sequence continues at coordinate 26,924 of RJWM01018249.1, read as the reverse complement.
AAAAGAATGGAGGGCTCCCCAGTAAGGGTGAAGACTGTAGAGACACAGGCTAAGTCCCCCACGGGGGACTTGAGTAACTACACCAGTCTGCACTGCCTGCTTCGCTTAAGGGCTTACTCTTAAGTGAAAAAGACAGATCCTTCATTTAAAACATCTCTGAATTGACCTTTCCTTCATTTTCAGCAGAACTTATTCCTAATGGACAAAGGAAACAATTTGAGGTAAAGTGGGATAGATAGTAAGTCCAAATGGTCCTCGTGAGTCATTTACTGAGAAGATAGTGGTGAAGCCAGGTTGCAGACAAATAAGACCAATAATGAAATTCTGGAGAGACAGTACAGAGGGGGTGATGTTTACCTGTTACATCATCATTCTGACATCAGTACAAAAGGCTAATGGCATTTTAAAGGCCACAAACTGTGGACATGATTCTTACAGGACTGTCCACTCTATTAACCTATGAATATTTACCGAGTTCTGTTCTGTACCCAGTGTTCTCCTTTGCTTCCTTTTTTTTTTTTTTTTTTTTTTTTTTTTTTTAGATCATCCTTTGGAACTTCAAAATTCTTCACTGGTAAAAGAAGGAGCTTTCCTCCAGGGATCTCAAAATGCATTGCCAATATCTAGCAGAAAAAAATAACACGCTAATTTTCTGAGAACCTTCTCTAAGGCTCACTTAGCATTCTGGGAATAATAGAATATACATCTATCTACTTTAAAAACAGACTATTGAGTGTCATCCAGGATGGACAACACACTTTAAAGCTGAACAAAACTAAGCTGAGTTTCAAATGCGACTGTACACAGTTAATATATCTGAGGTTAACCATAATGTTATGATGAATGATAATTTTACTTGAATGATAGCCAACACACATGAGTAATGGCAATTATTTTAAAAAAAAAACATTTTTGAGTCTTTCACTTCATTCTTTGGGTTTTCCAATATCTATAATTAGCAGTAAAACCCACAGAATTATTATCTTAGTATCATTATATGCATGCACACATATATTCCAAGAAGAACAAAGTAGACCAAAAACATGGGTTATCTTCTACCAAAAAGACAGTACCACTTGTTCTTGCCTTGCCCCCTCATCTCTCTGCTGATTCACTGACCATGTAAGACTAAAATATTTTGTCCTCTTCCCATAGACTGGAATCCTATCAGCCAGTCCTTTTCTCTATATTTATTGCAAGTTTACCAAAACATCAAAGCAGTAGTCTCAGGTGATAGAAAGATTTAAAAAGCAAGACTTCCAAACCATGGGACTATAAAAATATAAGCATTTCCCCCAAAATAAGACCAAACTGAAAAATAATCAACCTTGAAATGCCAGCCCCAGTCAGCCTACCTTGCCTTCCTGCCATTACAGAGTGACCACGGAGCAAGAGTATAGTGAGGAATAATTTTCTGCATGACACTGGCCATGACTGTGTTAACAACCAGCACTTACACAGAAATACCACTTCTGTAGTGCTTGCTATATGACTAGAAGTCTTATAAATGTTTTACTCTTTCAGTCTTCACAAAACAACTCCGTGATACAGTCACTATTATCATACTCACTTTGTAGGTGAGGAATCGTAACACAGATGGTGAGGAGATGCAAGGTTTAGATCCGGGCCACCTGGATCCAGAATCTGAATTCCTCAATGCTACAAGCTACATTGTGCCACCCAGGATCATTTTGAGACCCCTGTCTGACCTCATACAAACACCACTGCTGCTTATGCAGTCTCCTTGCCAGGGCGCCAGACCTAGCTTTCCCTGTGCTCGACTCTGCTCTATGTCCTGGAAGGCTGAGCCCTGAAGTCTGCATCACTCAGAATGCTTTGCCTTCTTGATTGTGGTTAGATTTGGTCAATGGATGTGACTGGCAAGAAGAGGATATTAATGTCCTGTTCCAATTCTTCCCCCTTCCCTCCTTAGCTCACCATAGCTCTAGTCATGGCCACTTCCTATACAGCAGCAGCTCCTGTGGGTGGCCACGCCTCATATCACTACGGCTTTCAAGGGACCCCAGTAATATTCTCTCTCGCCTTTCCTCTTTTGGCCTACAGTAATCACTACCTCCCACTGTTGCCAACCTGTGGATTTTTCCCTTTTCTCCATTCTCCAGTGTCTTAGTTGGTTGCCTAAACTCTACCTTTTTTAAAAGAAGTAGCTCCTTATTTAAACTCTTTGCACCTAAAACTTAAAAGTATATTATCTACTTTTATCCAAAATCCTTACCCATACATAGATGAAATATTTCCTTGTGGTCCAGAGGAAAAGATACACTGCTGTGACACCAAGATTCATATCCTCAGCAACGTCTCACTGCTTATAAACAGGTTGATGGACTGGAGACAGGGAGACCTTTTAAAATAAAAACAGGACCCATATGTCAGGAAGATATGTAAATACATCTAAGAACAAGCATGTAAAGTATGTACAACAAAAATTGATGCAACTAAAGAGAGATACAAGTTGCCCTTCAGAATTATAGCTGGAGATTTTAACATACCTCATTTAAAAATGACAGAGTAAGTAAATTTTAAAAATCAGTGGAGATATAGAAGATATGAAGAACTCCTCCACCTTCCTGTCACACGATTGCCAGTAAGATCTATATCAGGGAAACACCTACTATTGATATTTAAAGACAAAATAATCTTTAAATGCTAGCACAGTGCTATATATCAAAGTGCCAGGGATATCCTTGAACAAGGAAGATGTGAAAAGCAGAGGATTTGGAATGGCGTGAAAAGAGGAACTTTTTAGACTGCAGGGGAACTACACCAGAAGACAGAGTGTGGTATGTGATTTAGGTCCTTTATATACCTGTAAATTTCATCATAGTGTTAAAAGACAGAATAGTGGCTACTCTGGGAGATAATGATTAGATAGTAGATTTCAAAATTAGTGGTCTTATTTTGCCATCTAATCTTGGCACTAGTTGTACTGCATTGTTCAATCTGTGAAAATTTCTTAAGCTAGACCCTAATATTGATTTGAGCACTTTGGAGAATGTATCTTATTCTTCAACATCAAACATTTTAAAAAGACATACTCCATGAACTTCACGCTTTAATTTCAATTGTTGGCTTTTCTTTCTGAATGCTAGTTGAAACAGAAACAACACATGCAAAGGTATTTTATATCCCACTGTAATTGGTCAAGTGTGAATGTGAGGAAAACATTAGCCTTCAACACAGTATAGCAAATCGTCTGTGGTCTATAAAAAGAATAAACAGGAATGTCATTAAATAATATAGAACTTTTACAAATTTAGGCTTCCTGCTTGATTGCTGGCTGGGACAGTTAGCCCTAATTCTTCACCTTTCTATCCTAGTTCTATGCTATAAGATCTTGAAAAAAGCGATTACCACTAATTGAGTATATTTTCCAAGTTTTGCCTTAAGACTAGATCATGTAACTTTCTTTTGCTATTATGTACAGGGAGGTACTACTTTCAAGCCTAAGGCTTCAGAGACAGTTCACATTTCTCCTTGCCTCGTTAGTGCCGGTCATTGCCTTGAATAAAGTGTTCTCTGGGTAGCTGCTATCCCTTTATCCTGAACCTCAAAATGAAATACATGGAGCAGACCTGAGCAATCTGGATCTTCAGCTTGAAGCAGAGGCACACTGTGAAAGCCACAGACACCTAACCTAAGTAAATGTTTCTTGCACATAACTGAGATTTTGGTAGTTGTTTGTAACACAGTGATAGCTAACCAATATACTAACCAAGAGCCACATATACATATTGCTTTTTTGTTTTTTTGTGTTTTTTTGGACCAGAGATCAAACTCACAACTCACACCCTCGCACCTGCCAGGAAGGTGCTTGTGCCACTGAGCTAAATCCCCGGCTAGAAATACATGTTGTATAATATGTATTGTACAATTCTGCCTAATTCCTTCAAGCTATAAGAACTATTCATATGCAGTGTAGCTTTTTCCAGATTTTTAAATGATAATAACAATGACTACCATAATTGTGGTGGTTAACTTTATGTGTCACCTTGACTCTGCACAAAGATGCCCAGATAACTGGTTAAACAATTCTCCGTGTGTCTGTGAGATGCTTCTGGAAGAGATTAGCATTAGAATCAGTAGACTGAATAAAGTAGATCTTTCCCCACCACTGTGGTTTAGAAGCAGCAATCTTTTTCTCTTGATCTAAGCCATCCTTCTTTCCCTGTCCTTAGACATTCGAGGTGCTGGTTGTCAGGCCTTTGGGTTCAGATCAAGACTTAAACACTTGGCTCATCTTGTCCTCAGGATTCAGACTCAGACTGAAAGATACCACTGGCTTTCTTGGTTCTTTAGCTTGCAGAAGGGAGGGGTTGGGACTTTTTAGGCTCCATAATCAAGTGAGTCAATTTATATATATTATTTTATTTTTTATTTTATTCATATTTTATTTTATTTTTCAGAGAACACTAATATTGAGGTTGTTGTTATAAGCTTCTGATGTCTATACCTAGTTCACAGTCTCAGAACAGCCAAGGGCAATGCTCAGGTCAAAGCCACAGAATAGCGCTAGATGTCAGGATAGAAGTGCAAAGGAAATTTGTAAATAGACCACAGAGTTCCTGAATTTCCCAGATTCAAGATGTGTGGTTTATTTACAGATTTTTGCAATCCACAGTCTATGCAAAGACTTCTGCTGTCCTGCATTCCGTGTTCCTTGACAGAGAACTTGTCTCATTTTCATCCTTGAGCTATACCCTGGCTGTAGATGCTTTGGCCTAGAGAACGGATTCCAGGCAAATGAAGCAGACAAAGCCCCTCAATATTGGCAAAGTAAGACACTTTTTGAAATCGTGCCTAAGGAGTGAATTAATGCTTCTCTCTCCCTAGGTTGCTATATATTCTCTTCCCTCAAAAACACTCTAGTCCCATGGTATTAGAACCCCATCCCAGGTCTGCATAACAGAGCCCTTGAGTAAGTCATTCAACCTCTTCACAGTCCCAATCTCCATTTATCTCAAGCTGTAGTGTGGGTGAGCTCTGCCTTGGCAAGCCCTTGAAGCTTTCCATTTTTAAAATCTTAAAAGGTACTGCTGCTTGAGCAGCAGTGACAACAGCTAGCATGTCAATAGTTGTTGGCAGAAGTGCTGTCTTCCTGACATTCAGCACCTCTTGGAGAGGCTTCATTTGCATTCTCGGCACTCTATCTGCTGGGTGAGGCCTTGCAGATAGAGTCTAGTGTCTGTCAAAACAAGAATGCTACTTAGAGTGCCTGATAGGAATCTGAGAAGGATGCCCAATTTGGAATCAGACATGTATACATGTGGCCATTCACCTTAAGAGCAACTTACTTTATGTTGTGAATCAGAAAGGAAATAAAATTTAGTTAAGGAGTTACAATGTGACAAAGTGCTTGGGACTTACATATATTAGTGTACTGCAAGGTCAGTGTGTATGTGTGCGTGTGTGTATGTGTGTGCATGCATGCATGCATGTGTGTGTGTGTGTGTGTGGTTTCCTATTATTAGGACGAAATGGCCAATACCCACAATTTAAAAGAGAAAAAGTTTTATTTGTCTTCTGGCTTTAGAAATTTCATTCCAAAGACAGCAGCATCATAGTGGAAAGGCATGATGGAAAAAATCTGCTCAATTCATGGCAGCTGGAAACACAGCAAGGAAACAGATATATAGAGATTTGATATAGAAGCAAAGGTCATGTGGTTAATAAACCTGACAGTGCAAGTCTGAACTGGATCTATTCCACTGTGTCTTTATAACCCAAAAGGCAAATATGACTACAAAAAAGCTTGAATGACACATAAGAAAAGTATCAATGATAGGCATTTTTTTCAATAGTTGGTTTATTTCAATGATAAAAGTAGGGCACACATCTGTTCCTAAAATCCCAGGCCAATCTTTCAGTTTCCATTAGACACAAGTGCCACAGTAATAACAAGGGCATGGTATGTCCAAAACCTAGATAAGGTTGTTTTATAAGGCCCACTGTGATTCTGAATGGAATTTGGATTCCAGTGCAAGTCACATCTGCAAGTATTAACTATGTAGCTTAGAGGAGAATGAGAAGGACCCCGCGAGGGG
>RJWM01018249.1:0-20762 GCA_004363535.1 Dasyprocta punctata | reverse complement strand
ATTTGGCCAGGCCTCTGGTCAGCAACCCAAGCATCTCTTTACAGTGGGCAATGTAGCAAGTATGGGGGATTCTCTTCTGCCTTGTCTTTTATTATTAATAAAATAAAAAATTAAAAAATTAAAAAAAAAACTGGTTCTTACATGCCAGCTCTCTGTGGGTTGGTATTAGCAACTATTTCAATTCAAAATAAAGCAAAAAAAAAAAACTATGTAGCCACCAAATGGGCTAAGGTTTTCAGCTGTGCAGTCTTGCTGAACTTCCTTGCCAATACTGTGAGTAAGGAATCATTTCCACCTGAGAGTAGCAAAATTCAGAGATGGTAAGTATCTTGCACAGAGCCACACAGGTACGGTTGGCGAAGCTTTATTCCAGTTCTTTTAAAGAGTAGTTTGGAGTCCTTAGCTCCAAAATGGTGGCCTAGTTTATTATCACTGACTATTTTATGACTATGAAACAGAGTCCCACAGTATGTTGAACACACAGTGTCACAGTGTGTGACTGTGGCAGTGCAGAGGATGAAAAATTACTCAGAGTCAAAGTTCAGCTTTAACTCCAAGAGACCAAGACGGACTTCTTCACCGAGATTCATAAGCATGGAAAGTCTCAGGGTAACAGTGCCAATCTGAGAAACCCCTGGCCTTTTATTTGTAACTGAAAGGGATGAGAGTAATGGTGCAGAAGAAAAACATTTATGTAGGAGTTTTGGTGAGAGGAAAGGGAAAGAACAGGATGGTCTGTTAAGCATGCTTTGAGGGGCATGAGGAACAAAATGACTAGAGCAACTATATCTAAGAGTAGCTTTATTTCTAATTCTGCTCAGCTATTGCCATGCAGATTTGCTTTAATCTTTAACCACACATTCAAAGAGCTCTCTGCTGCTGCTCCAGAGGTTCCTTCATCTTTGTATTCATTTCAATCACTTCTCTGGCCAGAGACTCTCCACAATACTGTCTCATTGGAAGAAAGATGCTACATTCAAGGCTAGGAAATTTGAATAACTGCACTGTACCTAAAGGCAGGATTCACATCTGATCCTTCTTAATAAATATTTTTAAGTGAGTTAATGCTTTTTAAGAGAAACACAAAGCATGGCATATATATATATATATATATATATATATATATATATATTCTAGTAGTACTGTTTACTTTATAGACATTCAGTGCTGATTTATAAGGCTTGTCCTTTATTGAGCAATACCACTTCAACTGGTATGACAGGAAAGTATTTCAGATTTTAGTAAGATTTTTATTTTAATTCCTTTTGAAGAATTGGCTCTATGATTACCAAGCAGATTCTTAGGAGTTGTCAGAGGTATATCATCATTGTCTTAACCTCAAACATTTAAAAAATTAATGGAAATTTTTACTAAGATGTAGCTGTACATAGCATACCTGCCAGGATCATCTTGACCAGAACTGTATTAACTCACTGATTAAAAGAGCTGGTAGAAAGCTATAGTCAACAGGAAGAAAAACAGGTAGAGATATAAGCACACTAAAATAGGAAAACTATTATCTATTAATATAAAATTTTCAACAAAATACAATTTAATGAAAAAGACCAACACAAATCCTAACAACAAAAATTGAGCTAAAAAATGTGGACTGGCACTTCACCAAACAAAAAGCCTAAAACCTAGCATTACTAACAGAAAAATGCAAGTTGAAAAAATGAGATGTTTCTTTATTCTCATCACATTAGTGAAAGTTGTAAAGTTCAATGATGCCAAGCATTGGCAAGCCTATGCAGAAATGAGAAATTTCATGCCCTGCTACTTGAACTATGAATCTGTGCAGTCAGTTTAAAATAAATCTGTTTGTAGATAGTGAAATAAGAATCTGTTTGCTTGAAATTCCAGCAGTCCCATTGCTAGGTGCATTCCCAAAAATAATCCTTGCCTAAAAAGAAAGGAATAAGACAGGGGATTTGAGCAAAGGTAGTCAAAGACATGGATATGATCATGATATATATGAAATGCATGCATGAAAATATCACACTGAAATCCAATATTTTGTAAAATTAATATTTACTAATAAAAATACACTTTTAAAAAGTTTACCTCAATGGTAGAGTGCTTGGTCAGTATAAGTAAGATCTTCAGTTCAATACTTAGCTCTGAAAACATTAAATTAAATTAAATTAAATTAAATTAAATTAAATTAGATTAAAATTAAAAAATATAATCCATGTCTGGGTCCAGAATTACTATTCATCAGAGTTTTGCTTACGGAATGAAGGAATTGGATGCAACCTGATTTATTCATCCTTAGGAAAATGGATAAATAAATCACAGACTTAAACTGCAGAATATTTGCCGGAATTAGAAGTATGAACCAAATGTGCATAGAACAGCACAGCTAAATTTCAAAATGTTAATGTCGAGTGATAGAAGTAAAAATTCAGAATAAAGTTTACAGTGTACCACCATGTGTTAATTTTAAAAGTATACTCACATACTTTCCAAGAATCCATACATATTCAGGAATATAAATCTGATACTAAAGAGGGTGACTGGGAGGTATGGGGCATGGATAAAGAATGGCAGTGAAGATAAGGCATGAAAGAGGAAATAAGAAGCAGAAGGAACTGTGGTGACAATATACCATGAAATAAGAAGAATGCCAGTTACAAACCTACATACTTAAGGCCCCAGGAAATAAAGGATCTGAGGGAAGGAACTTAATAGAAGGTGTAATTTAAAAAAAAAAAAAGCCCTCAAAGTTTAATAATGGTGGTCAATCTCTTCCAGTCAAGACCTTGTCAATGTCAATTAAACGTAACTTCATGGCTCACAGAAAGTATGTATAATGATGCCATTCACTTTGTTTCTACACTGTGACTGTGATGAAGAGCTTCAAGATACACCAGGTAGTGGCCAGGGACTTAGCTCAGTAGCTCAAGTGCTTGCCTAGTAAGTGTGAGGTTGTGAGTTTGATCCCTGGTACCAAAAACAAAACAAAACAAAACAAAATGAAACAAAAGAAAAGAAAAGAAAAGAAAGGAAAAGAAAAAGATACACCAGGTATACAGTGAGACCCTAGTACTATCTCTAGCTCCCATAAGAAAGGGTCACCAATACAAATTACTATGTTAGATATATCTAAACTTGCACCCCAATTTAAAATACAATAAATTCCTTTGCTAAAAATAGAAAGGAGAAAAAGAAACCTTAGTTTCCTTTGGAGAAAAACACAGTATTTCTCATTGGCATCAATGCTAACCCATTGCTCTGCCTCTGCCATCAAACTTGAAATTTGTGTAGCAGTAAACAGCTCTGTGTAGCTTCTAAGCTTTCCCTAAAATGGGTTAAGAAATTCCAGAAAATACTGCATCAGCAGAGACACAATTCCTCAGAAAGATAATTGGAGACATTAGCTACCTAACTCTTCTTCCAGACTGCAGATTCTCTCCTCCCCATCATTCTTAATAAATAAGCAAGCAAGCAAATAAATAAATAAATACATCAGAAGCAGTTACATTTGCTACCAGGATGCAATAAAACAGGGAATCCTCTCCAGAAATGAGCAATATTTTCTGGAACAAGAGGCAAAACAATGGGAGAAATTTTGTTGAGTTGTGCAAACAGTTGTATAAATATAAATCAGCTAAAGATCCAACAAATAAAATACAGAATTTTCAAGGACATTAAGAAATACAAGAACTTCAAAGGTTAAATAATTACTAACATTCACCCTCATATTTAAAATAAAGCTCCAGACATTCATTTCGTTTATACATATAGTTATATGGCAACCAAAAGAAAATCTAACTACTATGGATAGAACATTTGTAAATGCCACATGAGAAAGTCATTTGTTAGGCAATCTGGAGTTAACACAAAATTGAATCAAATGAAAACTCAGGGTCAATGCTTAAAGTAAAAGCTATTGTCAAATGATAAATTTTTCTAAGAAACTTTAAGATTTCCAGGATTAAGGGGGTAGGAAAAATTTTTCTAAATAAATCTAGATATTTAGGAGGCTTTATACTATGTACATGACTTTATGAAGTACTTTTCTATAACTTGAAACCTTAAACTAACTCCCCATCCCCAAACCCCACCAACACCAGCTCATCCTAGTCCCATTTAACTATACCAAGGATTCAGAAATATTTTTATATTCTTTTAAAATAGATTTTTTTATCCTGTTAATGACTGCAGGTTGTAGTGCTTTGCAGTCAATCTTCTCTAGTTCTCTTCTAGTAAATTTTCAATGTGATATAACAATTATTACATCTTTTTAGTTCCCTCGGTGAAGAATAATCAAAATGAAATCTACAGGAATTTCTAACCAGTTAAGGGACAAAATGTCCTATACCATTAGCTTAGACTCTAATGGAGGAAGAAGCTGATCTAAAGGGAAGGCCATACAGTACAGTGTAATAAATAATAAAGCAGCAATAATGATAAGATTTTACAAGAGACCATAAACAATACATGGGAAGAGAGGGAAAGAGGTCATGCAGAGTGCCATACAGACTGAAGGATGTGTTAAGTCAAAACTACAAAGGTATGCTAGAGGCAGGCAAGTAAGGAACATTGCACCTGAAATCATTGTATCTACTTCTAAACTCAAAGTTTCAGTACCACGGAATGCTTAAGATCAACATGAATATAAGTGGAACTTTAAAGTGGTAGGCTAATTACACAAAAGTTTTAACACTGTATAAATATAGAAGACCTACAAATTGTTTCACTGCCCACCACATGATATCATCTTAGCTATCACTGATTTTAAGAATTGTCCTTCCAGTAATCCTACCTAACTTTGGTTTCTGCTGTAGTAAACCCCTGATTCCTAGAATAATAACCACTTCTCTTTTCTAGAGTCTAGGAGAAATAATGTAAGCCAGTCATGGCGAAACTATGGCCTGTGTGCCACAGCTGGTCATTTATTACCATTGAAAACTGTAAAAGATTCAGCGTCACTAACATAGGCAATGAATGGAGATAATAGTGGTTTCTCTTGCTACCTTCAAACACATCCTTATTGTATAAAGGAAGTATGGTGTGATCAAAATATTCAAAGATTGGGTTGAGCTGGTGGTTGCATGATTCTATAAATTTATTGAAATCATTGTATTGAATCCTTCAAAGGATGAATTTTAAGGTTACAAATAGATATTTTATAAAACATAAAAATTGCAGATTTTTTTATCTTAGTAAAGTGCAACTCAATGTAGAATTTTTAATTTTATGTTACATCATTTTGAAAAGCATAGAGTCCTGTATATTCCATATGTTATAATATTTACACTGAGACACCAGGCTTGCTTTGTGTCTCTGGCTTCCAACCCAATCAGCTCTGTGACCTCAGCAAGCAGCATAACCTCTCTGAAACTTAATTTGCTCACATTTAAAAGGAGTTTTCATACTTCATAGGGCAGTTTGGGGGTAAATAACAAATTTCAAATTCAGTGCTAAACAGAGTCCTAGTATTAAATAAATGCTCAGTAAATATTAATTTTCTTCTCTTCCTTGAAGTAAAATATTTATTAACAATTGCTCTTTGCAACAATAATACTCCTTTTACCCAGAGATGTGTATCCCTGCCTAAGAAGTTATTAGCACCCAAAGCAGTGCCACACCCTGCTAGTCTTGGCAAGCTACATACCTCCATCCTTCCTGAGAAGCACCTGGTCCTCCAAGCTTTCCTTCTTGCCAGTGGCCTCCTGAAAGTGATACTGATTTGTTTTCCTCTTTTATTTAAAATACAAAAACTGGCCCTAGACAACAGCAGTCTTTCCAAAGTGACTTCAGGATTCTCAAGAGGTCATGAGAGAGAAAACTGCCACCTAGAAAAGAAGGGATCAACTAGCGTACATCTCCCTTAGTGGCACACAGTTTAGCAGTTTATCCAAATGTGTAGTTAAGGCCTCATCCAGGGAACAAAGCAGGAATTAAAATGTCTGGAATGAGAAGCAGCTGGGAAGGGGGACCTCTGGCCCTGATGCCAATTGTAGTTTAGACTTGACATGCTGATGTATTTCTCTTTTCCCATGACTCATTTTGGGCAGATGCTCATGAGTATCCAGCACCCTTCCCAACCCTCTCCCCCCCACCACACACACAATAGCCTTGAGTCAGGGACTGTGATCATGGCTAGAGAGAGCCTTCCACTGTGCAGGTGGCAAGGCTGCTTTTCCTCTGTGGACTGGGTCACTGCTTTCAGAATGAATCTTTGGTTTCTCCCCATTACCACCTAGGTCTTCAGACTCCCTTCACCTCACCCCCTTAGTTTTTTTTAACTTCAGAGACCTTCTGAAAACCAGTGTACTTTCCAGAAGCACTGATGTTTCCCATCACTTCTTCCCTACTTTAGATCATTTGGCCATTACCTGGAATTCCACCCACAGATCTTCATTTTCCTAAGGATTTCTCTCTCAAAATATAACTACCCTAATTTAATAATAAAAATTGATCAGTGCACCCTATAGAGATGGGTAGCGATCTGAAAATGAAGGGAGACAGGAGAGAGGAGTGAGGAAAAGGAAGTAAAAAAGGATCAAGTTGTGAAATGTATATGCACATGATGAACGTATTTATAATATATCTCAAATATACACTAATAGATGGGGGAAGAATGAAATTTCCATTCATTACCCTCACATAGGAATTTAGTGTGATCAAAGAGATACGTAGTAAGATTACCATATAAGATGCTTATGACAGGATTGTTTATAATATCCAAAAAATGAAACCAGTATTATTAGCCAAAATAAAAACATGAAATAAGTTACATTGTAACCATATAATATAGTGTCAAGTAAATAGTAAAAATCACTTTTGCAAATCTAAAGCTAATAGTCAATAAAAAGAGAAAGACAAAAGCTATACAGTGAGTCTGACCAAAACAATGAATACACACACACAGTGCAAAACGATGCTTTTGGTACAAAGCGTTCAAAAATATTTACAGTGTTGTTTCTCCAGGTGGCAAAACTATGGATGACTTTTTTAAAAAATCTATTGGTCTATTTAATTCTCCTTTAGTAAGCATATGTTACTTTTTTAATGAAAATAAGACACTTTCAAGAATAAAGTGATGACATTTTCTTGTTCTTACAAAAGGTCTCTGAAAATGTCATCCAACATTTATATCCAAAGCATGTTGATTTCAGATCTTTTAGGGAAGCAAATTCTGATAGAGGGAAAAGACTGAATGTTTAGTACTGAAGAGACAGGAGGTGGTACAATGTTGGTCTAGGAGAATGTGTCGAAGCAAACTCATGATTCACCACCACCCCAACTTATACTGAGCACTCTCTGAAACCTGTGTACTAGCACAGAGCCATGAGAAGACAGCACACATAATGTTGCATAGTACAGTGTGGCATAGTGAGAAGAGCACTGGGTTAGAAGCAATGAGATCTTTGGGAAAGTAAAAAAAAGTAAAAAGCAGCTCCTGACAATAACCACACAGTAGCTACTCACAGGTAGACCTTAGTAATCTCTAGTTTAAAACCTCATGGAGCATCAACATCAGATAAGATCCTTGTGCAAATGTGATAGAGAAAAACAAAACAAAACTGTGAATGTCTTGACCTGGGAGTGTAAGGTGAATCTGTAGGGCAAAAGCACACAAACTCTGTGGGAAGTGAATGGTTAAGCAACCAGAAGTTTAGATTAGTGAGGCATGTTTTGTCTGGCCATTGTCCTTCTTTCCTCAAGAAAACTTCCTAGCCTTGAGACAGTTCCCTGTCTAAACTGCTTATTTCTCTTGTTCTGATATTCTGACATAAAAGCCTGGAAGTTTTCAGCTTGGTGCTACTGCTGGGAGTCTCCCTAACTCTGGGTGCTCTTGGTTAAGTAGACCCTCAGGCCCTCTCCGTGACTGAACTAAGTCTTGTCTCCAAATAATCTTTTTTATCCTTCACATCTCCAGTCACACACTGTGAGAAGCAGTGCCACATGTTAGGAAAAACTTGCTTCTATAGATCAGCATGGAGGACTAACCTCCCACATCCTGGAAAAGGAATAATGACATGCCCAGCTTCATCCTGGTAAGGGGACATAGGCAGCCAAAGAACAGCCTGGCAAGTCTCAGCCAGGTCAAAGGTTAGGTTTATGAACCCAAAGGTCTTTCAACTGTTCAATTGCTAATTAAGCAGGGGAAACTCATTTGGGTTTTTTTGCTCTTTTACTTTCATTTCTTTTATTTTGCCTGCAATAGGAGTCAAGCCATCTAAAGAGGGAAAACACTTTAAGCAAAATTTACAATGTCTCCTAAAAACATCTAAATCTAAAGTTCCTGAACCTCAACTTGTTCAACTCTTAATTGTTATTTAGCAATACTGTCCTCAGTTTCCTTTGGAGGGAACTCTGGAGGTAGAGGACTGAGAATATGGGTGATAAAAATTGACACAAGCTTTAGGTTCCCTAAAAGTTGCTCACTTTGCTACTTGACGTCTTTGCAGGGTCACTATTCAATCTATTCACGCAGTGGAGGGCCCATTAAAAGAGCTAACTTTTCCTCCCCTGGTTCCTTCTGAAGCCCCTTTCTAACTCTTCCACCTTCTGGTGAGCTTCTGCCCTCTTTAAACTTTCAGTCCTCCATTAAAAAATACTTGAAAGAGGCAAAAGGAGAAAAAATGAAAAAGTATATGCTTATCCTATCTCTTACAGTAAATCAGGGACCCAGACATGAACGTTTGCCTTAGACTGCATTCAAAGAGATTGAAAAGAGTGTTTCTGATAATGGTCTACAGAGTTTACTTACTAAAGAATAGTAGAGTCAATAGGACATAGTAGGAGAGTCCTCATGAAAACAGTGCTTACTACTGCTCAGTTTAATGAATGGCTTCAAGAATATCGGGAAGGCACCTCTGCCCAGTCCCTCAAAATTTGAATTGCAGGAATTCCTATTGACATTAACATGCTTGTGGGAAAAGGTCTCTATACTGATCCCCAGATTCAATCCCAGATAAATTTCCAGGCCTTTTCTCAAGCCACTGATGCCACCCTTAAGATTCATAAGGCACAAGTACTCACTACTACATAGCAGCCCCAAAAATATAATTGTGGCAAGGAGGAACAACTTCAGGAAAGTTGCAAAAATAATATTTAGGGTAAAAAGACTAACATACACAAAAAAAGTCCCAAATATAAAAAAGGATATCACTGAGCCAATTAGTACCACTTCAAATTTGATAATGAGAGGAACCCTATTTCAAGAAATGGGAAGGGGAATCAGGAAGTCAAACTATGCCTTCCCATGAGCCAGGGGCAACCACAATGGGGAGCAGGTAGAGAATCAAGAAGCCAAACTCTGCTTTCCCATGAGCTGGCTGGTGCATGGGCTGGGAATCAAGAAGAGTAACCCCACCACCATTATAAGCAATGGGCTGATTCAGAGGAAGTCAGGCTGAGATGATAGCAACTGAACTAAAAAAAAAAAATAACTTAATGTTTGTATTGTTTGATAGACTTTGCAGGCCTAAGGCTGGTAGTCTGGGCATCTACTTGGAGGACAGCAAAATACTTTGTAGCAACTATGGAGGATTTCCTTTTGTGTTGTTTTTGAAATCCAATGCTTTGCTCCATTTTACTGTTTGGTTTTATTCTTGTATCTGGTAACCTGAGCAACTATTTTGAAAGTAACATGTAATATAACAAAACTATTAAATTCTTATCATCTTGTTTTGAAAACCTGTATAGCTATTGTTGTTTTTTTGTTTGTGTTATTTTGCTTTTGTTGTCATTTTTTTATTAGTTTGCTTCTTTATTTTTCTGTTTTTTCTTTTTTCTCTTTAAAATAAATTTTAAAAAAAGAAATAGGAAGGGGACACAACACCTTTTGCTTCAGTAAAAACAGGGAGTCAATCATAAAATGTTCACATTCCAGAGTAAGAGCCAACCCAAAATCACAAGAACCCATTGTTACAAATCTTTCTTTGGTTTTATTTTATTTTATTTTATTTTATTTTATTTATTTTATTTTTGTACCAGGGATTGAACTCGTGACCTTGTGCTTACCAGGCAGGCACTTGAGCCTGCTGAGTTAACCCCTGTCCCCCCATTGTTACAAATCTTAACTAACTGATAAATTTACTTTTGACTTCCAATTTGAGTTGTTATTTTTCTTTAATTAATGTGCTTAAAATATTTCTGGTACATTAAAAATTCTTAGACTGCAATTACAGGGTTAATTCACTCTTCTGCTGCATCATTTAAGATAAAACCACTTTTCCAAGGCTATTTACAGATTTGTTGGCAACCAGTCAAATTTAAAAATGTAACAATCTGGGACCAAAGAGGAAAAGACAGAGAGAGAAAAAAAGGACACTTTAAAATCCAAGCACCTGCATCCAGTTCTGTTATAGACAAATCATAGCAAGTTAGACAGAAAAGAAAATGTGAAGAAAGCTTGAAGTACACAAATATATTTTGATATGAAAGTATTTTGTATGCTAAGGTTTTTTCCCTACCAAGATAAGAAAAGGAGAGAAAGATAGCAGCAAAACTGGAGGGTTTGAGTACTTTGAAAAGGGTTTGTGGAAGATGCCATTTATAAGAAGTATATGAGGACTTTCAGGAAGACAGGGGCAAGTGATAAGAAGCAACAAGTTAGCCTTTTCAAGATTTGGAATCCAGACATTGGAAGGTAGCAACTTGGGGAAGAGGAGAAGGAAGAAGTTGGATCCCAGGGACCCAGAGGGATCTAAAAGGAAAATCGGAGTCCACTGAGGAAGTGAAGAGACAAACTTCAGTGCAGAAAAAGTAAAGGGAAATCTGCATCTTCTCCACAGCTCCTGGTACATAGCACAAGAAAGGAAGATCAAATCTACAGACACAGTAAAAACAGGTGACTCCAGAGGTCTCCAGGGAGAAATGCACCAGGGGAATAGAGCAGTGGATGCTATGCTGCAACAGTTGGTGAGTGACTCTAGTGCAAGCAACTACGGTGTTTGCTGGGGAGAGTGCTTGGATGGATGCCATTTTAGGGCAACTGAACCCAGGACTCAGCAACTATGGATTGGCTTCATCTCATGGGTCCCACTGATAAAAACTCACAGTGACTGGGTACAGGACAACCACAGGAGAAACCCACGGTCAGGGAGCCATGGTCAGGCCAGCAAGAGACACCCACAGTTTTAAGCTAAATGACTCAGTACCCAACCCTATGATTAGATGCCAGGACCAGCCTGAACTTCCATGGATTTGACAGTTCCTGAACTGGCATCTACTGTAATCCTACTGCAGGCTAGCTAGGATTACCCAGCACCTCACTATAATCCTACTACAGAACTGCTGGGAATATCCAGCGTGGATTTAGGCTCTGACTTCCCTCTTAGCCTACCAGAAAGAGCAGAGCCATGCACTGAATTGAACGCTGTCATAAAAATATAGGGCCCCAGTGTTTGCTGGGGAGAATGCTTGGATGAACACAGACTTCAAAATCATGGAGAATTTTTTTCAATGCTTGTGGGTTATTTATTTATTTATTGGGGGTTGTTTTTGTTTTTCCATATGTGTGAACATTGTTTTTAGGTTTTATTTTTATTTTGTTTTACATTGTTCTTGACTTTGTTTCTTATTTCTTTATTTCCTTCCTATCTTTTTTACCAGTTTCCTGAGACTTTGCAATCTTCTTTTGTCCTTCAGCCTTGCTTCTAATCTATTTGTCTTCTTTGATGTCTACTTTTTCCTCTTCTGTCTACTATATTTTCTCCATTCATGGTAAAGTTATTTGTTAAGTGGATATTTACTGTAAATAATTTGCTGGTTTAGCTTAGATTTTGTTATATAGCTATAAAGCTAGTACCCACAGTTAACAAATTAATAATTATCAAAACTGGTCATTTTCCAGTCTGTGCTTGATGCTATTGTTATTACTGATTGTACTATGTTACCCAAGGTGACATAGTCATTGTGATCAATTTATCTCCCTTATATTCCCATATCAAGTTTATCTCTGACTCATAAAAAATACTATAGTCCAGAATCAAAGAACTAGGTGCCTACCAAACAAGCAGCAGCCCCTCATCCTTCATAAATTAAAGAGGCAGTACTTAAGGACAGATTAAAAAAACAGCTAAACCTAGAAGATATCTTTGAAAAGTAGTCATTTCCTAAAGAAGTCTGGATACTAGAAAAAAAAGCTACCTACCATCAGCAACTCACAAGCATAAATGCAGAAAACAAATAAACAATAAACAAAAAGAAAAACATGTGAGCAAGATGCAACCAATAATCCTCAATTTACTTAAGACAGATCAAAGGAACCTTAAGGTGGAAGAAATAAAAAAATTCCTGGCTGAATTTTATGAAATGATATCAGTGAAAGTAACAAAACAGGTCAACAAATTCCTTGACAAAACAAAACACTGATAATTACACAGTTGATGGCCATAATGGAAGAACTGATCAATGACTCTAGAGTGGGTACAGATTTTTAAAACTAGAGTAGCTTAGGAAAGATATGGAAACCATTAATATCCAACATGGATTAATAACTGGGTTCCATAAAACAGACTCAAACAGAAATCCAGGAGATTGAAAATTCTACTGAAAGAATATGTAGCAGAGCCAACCAATATTTAGATAGAATATCAGATCTAGAAGACAGGGTTGTGATTAGTGTCCATCAAATGAAAAACCTAAAAATAGCAACATATCACAAAAAATTAATCCAACAGATGCTAGATGATGTAAAGAAGACAAATATAAGATTAACTGGAATCAATGAAGAATCAGATGATAGCACAAAGGGCATAAAAAACCTGTTCACAGAATAATAGCAGAAAACTTTCCAAGAATGGAGGAATTTGACATACAGATGAGTGAGGCATATAGAATTTCAAATAGTCATGATCAGAGAAAAACTACACCAAGGCATACAGGAGTCAAAATTCCAGAAATTCAACACAAGCACAGAAAAGTAAAAGCTGTTAGACCAAAAGATCAAATCATCTATAAATTAAAACCCATCAGAATCACAGGAGACTTCTCAACCAGACCTAAATCAAAGAGAGCTTGGAATGAAGTATTTCAAGCCCTGAAAGAAGACAATCTTCAATCCAAATTTATGTATCCTACAAAGTTATCTTTCACAATTGATGGAGAAGGGCCAGGAGTTTGGTTCAGTGGTTCAAGTGCCTCTCTGGCAGGCTCAAGGTTGTGAGTTCAATCCCCAGTGCAAAAAAAAAAAAAATTGATGGAGAAATAAAATAGTTTGATGATAAAGAATTCCTGGAGAAATTTATGACAACCAAATAGCACTTCAAAGAGTTCTGAATGATATTCTTTAAAATGTGAAGAACTCCAAAAATCCCAATAGGATGACTCCATCAGCCAAGGCAAGTGTTTGAACAGAAGAGAAAGAAAGGAAAGCAACAACAAGAAAATAATATGACAAGGATAAGTCAATACATATCAGTTATATCCATCAATGTGAATGATCTCAATTCACTGATCAAAAGAAATAGATTTACAGAATGGAGCAATAAACAAGATCCAACAATATGTAGCATACAAGAAAAACATGTAAGCCAAAAAGAAATACATAGATTGAAAGTCAAAAGATGAAAACGATGTTCCATGTGACAGGAACACAGAAAAAAAAGGACTAGATATTCTATCAGTAAACAAAGTGAATTTCAAACTAAGATTCATCAGAAGACAGAATGAAGGTCACTAAATGTGTTAAGGGACCTATCCAATGGAAGACATAGCAGTCATAAGTATATATGCACCAAATGCTGGGGGCATGAAACCGTATAAAACAAGCACTAACGAATATGAAAAATCAAAGAAATACTAACACAATTGCAATGGAGGAATTCAATATCCCACTGTCACAAATAGAGAGATCAACTAGACAAAAAAATTAACAAAGAAATATCAGACCAGCTGGACATAGTGGCACATGCCTGTAATCCCAGCACTCAGGAGGCTGAGGGATAGAAAACAATATCCCATATGAAAAGAACCCAGAAAAAGAAATGGGGAGCTATTGTATTTTTAGAAAAACTGAATTTCAAACCAAGACTGATCAAAAGAGACAATGAAAGTCAACTGCATACATTAACAATCCAAGAAGAAGAGATAATAATCATAAATATATATTCATCAAATATCAGCATACCCAACTATATAAAACATACTAATAGATATAAAAAATCAGAGAAGCACAAATATAACTATAATGAGGGAGCTCAAAAGTCCACTGTCACATATAAACAGATTAATTATCCAAAAAATCAACAAAGTAATATCAAAGTTGAACCAAACCTTTGAACAAATGGAATGAGTAGATGTCTACAATAGTATTCCACACCACAACATAATACACATTCTCACCAGCACATCGAACTTTCTCCAAAATAACCCACATACTAGCTAATCAATCATGTTTAAGTAAATGCAAAGGAATTAAAATATCCCATGCATATTATCAGACCATAGTGCAATGAAATTGGAAATCAATGACAAAAGAAACCACGAAAACTACACAAACATGGAAATTAAATAACACCCTCTAGAATAACCAATGGGTTACAGGTGTGACTAAAGAATAAATTAGACAGTTTCTACAATTAAACAATAATGTCAATATGACATACCAGAAATTATGGGACACAATGAGAGCAACCCTGCAAGGGAAAATTGTAGAGATGAATTTATAATGGTGAATCAGAAAATCACAAAATTTATAGCAGTGAATAAAAAATCAAGTGACTGAAAATCATATGAATGAAAAATCTGGAGATTCATAGTGTTGAATCAGCAAAACAACAAATTCAAAGAATAATCTAATGTTTTACTTGAAGGTTCTAGAAAAACAAGAGCACACAAGACAATGCAAAGAATGAATGAATTGAAGAGTTTGTTCTTTAAAGGTTAAATAAAAGAAATAAATTCTTAATGAACTATATCAATAAAAAGATTCAAACACATAAAATTAGGAACCAAAAGGCAAAATCACCACAGACACATTAGGAAGCCAGAAGATCATCTATACCTACATTGGATACCTGTACTCCAATAAGATGGAAAACTCAGAAGAAATAGATAGATTACTAGATATATACAAATTACCAAAACTAAATAAAAATATATAAAAATTCTTAATAACTCAGTATCAGTCAATTAAATTGAAGTCATAATTTTAAAAAATTTCAACAAAGAAAACCCCAGTTCCTGACAGATTCACTGCTGGATTCTACAATAACTTTAGAGAAGATCTAATGCCATGATTCTTCAAACTCTTTAATGAAATTGAAAAGAAAGCAACAATGCCATGTTCATTTAGGAAAGGTAGAGTTTAGATTATCATCATTTGCCGATGACATGATACACTACATAGGAGATCCCAAAAACTCCACCAAAAATGCCTAGAATTAATAAACCAAATTCTGCAGCATAGCAGGATACAAAGTCAACACTCGAAAATCAGTAACTTTCCTTTACATGAATAGCAACTCATTGAAAGAGAAATTAGGGAAACAATACCTTTCACAATAGCATCAAGAAGAATTGAACACTTACGAATCAACCTAACAAAGCAAGTGAAAGACCAATACATTGGAAACTACAGTATTCTGAAAAAGGAGCTCAAAGAGGGTATCAGAAAATGGAAAGATACAGCCTGTTCTCCAATAGGCAGAACAAATGTAGAAAAAAAAAAAGCCATTACATAGGTTTAATGCAATTCCCTTCAAATTCAATTCAATGCTACAATTCATGTGAAACCAGAAGAGACCTAGAATAGACATGGCACATCTAGGCAATAATGGCAAGCCAGAGAAAATCACAATCCCTGACTTGAAGTTATTTTATAAAGCTACCATGATAAAGACAGCATGGTGCTAGAAAAAAAAACAGACCTGAGGATCAGTAAAACAGAATAGAAGATTCAGAAACAACTCCCAGCACACTCAACTACTTTATTTTGACAAAGGAACCAAACACCTTCACTGAAAGAAAGACAGCCTCTGTAATAAATGGTACTGGGAAAAATGGCCAAAAATTAAACCTAGACCCAAATCTCTCATCATGCACTAAACTAAAATCAAAATGAATCAAACATACAAATATTCAAACAGAAACACTAAATCTACTGAATAGGCAAAACACTTGAAGACATAAGTGTAGACAAAGACTTCATCTATAAAACCTCTATTGCCCAGGAAATATTACAAACAATCAAAAAATGGGATCACAACAATTTACAAAGCTTTTGCACAGCAAAAGAAACTACCAACAGTGTGAAGAGACCACCCACAGAATGGGAAATATTTTTGTCAACTACTTTCATGTTAACATCTATAATATATATTCAGAACTAAAAAAAACAGACACCCAAATTTAAAGACCCAATTCAGAAATGAGCATCTGAAATTAACAGACACTTTTCAGATGAAGAAGTACAAACAGCAAATAAATATATGAAAAAATACTCAGCACCACTGGTCATTTGAGAAATACATATGAAAACAAGACTGAGATTTGCCTTATGTTGTGGAAACTCTACAAATGATTGAAGCTGCCCTTATTCATAATGAAAATGATGAGATGCTCTTTCATATATTTAGACAGTCACAAAACTTATCTAAATAACATGTTAAATGTCATTTACTCTCACATTTTCCCATAATGACATTTCCTTCACAAATTAAAATGGATAATGGTCTTGCCTATACTTTCAATTCCCTAAAATCTTTCTCCATTTCTGGCATGTTAAACATCACCAAAATCCCTTGCAATCCCACAAGAAAGCCATGATTGTAGAGTGAACAAATGAGTTTCTCAAGTTCCAACTATTAAAACAAAAAAGGGGGACTATGGTGGAAAGAATTTAATTTAATTTTATTTTATTTAATTTATTTAATGACTTTAAATTTTTTTAAATTGTGATTTAGAATGTTTCACAGCAGTACAGAAAAAAACTCACTAGTCAAACTGAACAGAGGCTGTGAAGTTTAAGTATTCTCTTCACTTCTAAAACCTAGTTCTTGCAAAGATCACATAAGTCACTTACAACTCCAAAATTACAAAGGTAAAAAGGTTCCTTATCCTTCTGAGTTTGCTGACCCATATACCTCAAGTGAGTGGTATAGTTTACTGTAGCCATTGTTTTATCTCACCTGTTTTGACATAGTTACATGGTGTTATGGCTTGTATCTAGATGTCCTCCCAAAGCCTTATACAGTCATAGATGGGTATTTTTCAGAGGTGCCTGAATCTAGAACATCTGACACTGGGATCAATGTGTGGTGCAATGGTAGGATGAAGGGCACTAGAGTTAAGGGTGTGAATGCTAGCTACCTTAAGTAGCTTGGATAAGATATGAAGGATAGAAAGAGCTGCTGTTGACCTTGCTTGTTTTGCTACCTTCTTCCCACCATGAACTCTTTCTCCTCTATGTTGCCTGTCTGCCATGCAAACATCTCCTGGAACCAGCTGATCATGGATCGAAACCTCTACAAACTGTAAGCTAAGAAAACCTTTCCTCCTTTAATTTTGGGTGTAAGGTACTTTGCCTTAGCAATGAGGAAAATAGCTAAGACACATGGGGGAAGTCAGAAACCTCTTTCCTCTAATGACACTTCATATATAGGTGGAACTTGGCTGCCACCTCCCGGCACTTTAAGAGACTGTGCAAAGGATTGCAGCCAATCTGGTTATTCCGATGATTGGCACCTATTACCCCACACAAGGTATTTTCTGACAGAAGTATTTCCATTATGCATAGTCACCAATACCACCAATAGTAGTTATTGTATTCTTTTCTGGCCTTGACAATATGTAATTTTAATATCTCTCAATTAAACATTATTCATATTATGATACTTGGACAATGAGCCAAAGCTTGGCTTCCCACTAACCTTCACAAGAGAATGGATGGGAAATTCGGCCCTTGAAAAAATTACCTAAACACTTGAATATATCTGACAGAAACATTTTCTGAACATTCTAATTGTGGCTATTTTATGTAGCAGCTACAGTGACAACTACTGTAATCACTGTAAGTCATTCCACTCAAACTGTTCAAACTATGAGTAGCTCAAGTGCAAGGTCATAAGTTCGATCCCCAGTTCCAAAAAACAAAACAAAAAAAACTATGAATAGCTATTTCCAAAATATTACCTCTGAACTTCTACCTAAGACCAAAATTAATAAAGAAATCTTAGAGCAACTGGATATCATTGACACAACAGTCAGGTGATTTGGGGAGCACCAATATGCAGATTGGCTTAGTTGTGATGTCTGACACTGTGCTCTGTGAATCACACCTATCCCATTTAATCATCCAAAGTCCTAAGAACGAGTCCAGTGCATGATTCACAGTGTTTTTTATACAAATGTTAATAGGGAGATTATTAATCTGCAAAGTCAATTTCTGAACCAACTTCATAAATTACAAAGGAAAACGCAGTATCCATCTAAATCACCTCCATGGTGTTGCCTACTTGTTCAATCTCCCAAATTGGTTCACATTTGTAGTCTTATTACTACTGGAATTTTTGTTTTACAATCCTTGAGGCCTTTTGTATGTTGTTCCAGTGGATGCTGGAAAACAAAAGAAATGGGGAAATAGAAGGGACTTGACCTAGGAGTGAATGGTTAAACTGCAGGGCAAAAGTATGCAGGCTCTATAAGAAGTGAACAATCAAAAAAGAAGTTTAGATTAGTGACACATGCTGCGTCTGGCAATAGTCCTGCTTTCCCCCAAGAAAATTGTCTAGCCTTGCTGTAATTCCTTACCTAAACTGCTTTTTTTCTCTTATGAATATTCTAACTAAAAGCTTGAAAGTTCTCAGGTTGGTGCTACTCCTGGGAGTCTTCCTAACTCTGGGTGCTCTTGGTTGACAAACCCCTCTGGGTCTCTTGATGACTGAACTAAGTCTCATCTCCAAGTTATCTTTTTCATCCTTCATGTTTCCATGATCACACACCCAGACACAAAACCACTCAAAACCAATGTACAAAGATAAAAAAAAAATGGCCAGCATCTTCTATCATGTCTAAAACAGGCGGCTGTTCCTTTTTTAATTTATTACAGTTTCTCTCCATTCCTTCTGCATCCTAAATAGAAATTATGATATCCCGTTGCAGAATTTCCCTACTTCCTACTTGTATTCAATCCTTGGAGCATTTCCCAAATCACCTACGCCAAGCCTAGTCCTATAGTAGCTGTTCCTACAGAAAATTCCCATAGCTCCCCATGGTGTGCAACCTCCCTTATTTACTTTTTTTTTATTTTAAAGATAATAAAACCCAACAAAACAAAAGAGGACAAATCCATTAAAAAAAAAAAAGCAGTGAAATTGGTACAGAACTTCAAAGCAGGATACTAGAAAAACAACAATGGCTACCATAGTATATCTTGTTATCTTCACAATAGTTGTCTATTCCATCAGATATAGCAAAATCAAACCAAAACAAAACAGAATAAAAGCAATCAAAACAGAACAATGAATAAACCAAAACAATTAATCAGAACAAAACAAAACAGTGAGAACAATATTGGATTTCAAAGACAAGATAGAAAGAAGTCCCCACATTTGCTATATTGCATACTGTCATCCTCCCAATAGATGCTCAGACCACTGGCCCCAACCCTGTAAAATCAACCAAACAATACAACATTCAGTTGCTTTTGGTACCTCAGTTACTATCAACTCAGCCTGTTCTCTAAACCAACCAGTTTCTTATGGGGTGGGGGGCAGTTGGTGATGCTCAGCCCACGCGCCAGTAAGCTCAAGAGAGGTACTATCTGACTTTTCTTTTCCTGGACCCCATATGGCTTGCACAGCTTACTGGAAAGGCTGACTAGTTGGCTTCTTGGTGGGTTCCTCCCAGTTCCAGCATGACTGATTTTATGGGAGGTACCGGCTTTTCTCTTCCTGGACCCCACATGGCTTGTCCCTTATTTAAACACGTATAACTAAGAACAGCTTGCTGGACCACAAGTGTGTTATTGATGGTTTTTGGCTGGCAACATTGACATCTTTCCCTCTTTGTTCTACTTCCTACTAGACATACATTCTTGGGAAAGACCATTGTTTTATGGGCTTTCTTTTCCTTCTTCTAAAGTGAGTACAGTAGCTAGACAAGGTAGCACATGCCTACAGGAGGACTGGCATGAGTTCGAGGCCAGCCTAGGCTACACAGTGAATTCAAGTTCAGCCAGAATTACATAGCAAGACCATGTCTCAAAAAACCAATAAATAAATAAATATTAAAAAATAAAATGGATAAATAATTCTGACCTCTATAACCTCTCAGGGATTTTTGCCTTCAGTTGCCAATAACAGCAACTGAAAAAAGTGCAGTGTTGCCCAAAAGCAAATTTTAAAACAATTAATAGTGTGATATAGTTTGGAAAAAACTAATTCAGTTTAAAGTAGCATTCTGGCCCCTCCACTTGCTTCTCATGTGATATTAGGCAACTCAGCCAGCCTCCCTGAGTATTATAAATAGGATGATAATGATGGGGTGGGAGTAGTGCTGGTGGTGATTCTAAACCTACCCTTCTCTTTGTTTTTTGTGAAGCATGGGAAGGCAAAGTGTAAAGTGTGTTCATCTTGGTTTCCCAATGCCTCAACTTAGATGGCATCCAGTAAATATTTTTAAATGAGTATGTGTGAATGGATTACATTTAGAATTATTTTATTCATTGAAAGAAAACTATTGAACACTAACTACATTCTGTGTTAAGTGCCGTGACTGGTGAGCACAGTGACAAATCTACCAATTACTAACTCTTTCAGTCTAGTGAGAGACATGAATGTCAAACAAATACACAAATA
>RJWM01018248.1:0-41419 GCA_004363535.1 Dasyprocta punctata | reverse complement strand
TTATATATGGCTGTGATACTAATAATAGTACATAGCGATTACTAGATACACTAATAAAAACTGAATTTTAAAATGGAAACGGATAGTGATTGCCCAACATTGTAAATTTACTTAATGCTAATGAATCGCACGCCTAAAATAATTAAAAATAGCAAATATTTTGTGTGTTTTACAATAAAAAGTGGCACGTTTTCAAAAAGAAAACTCGTATTTTCTTGTTTTAAGGTTCTAAAATTTAATCATAATCCTTACTTTATAGCATGTGTCTGCCCAAAGTTTCTATAGCTAGACTCACAGTTGCAGATCTTCTATAAAAGCACAAAAATCCAAATTAACAAAATTAAACCCTTCTTCCTTCAATTAACAATAAAAGCGAGATCACAGATGTATAACAGTTGGAACATTTTTTGGAGGACAACTATAGCATAAAACAAATTGTGCTTACTTAAAAAATGGTCATATAACCAAGAATTGTTTATGGAATCTTTACTGTATTTGAGCTTAGGAGAACTATAAAGATAAAATGCCATGGTCTTTGCTTTCAGAGAATTTACAGTGTAGAGGGAGCCCATAATAGGAAAGAACAGTATAGCACAGACATTGTTAAAATTGTTCAGTAATAAAAACAAGACAAAATCACGCAAATGTGAGGAAGCAGAGAAAGCCCTCAATGAAGGTAGCATTTGAGTCGAGTTATAAAGGGAATATTAAGCAGAAGGGGGAAAAAAACAAAGGCCTTTGAGAGAACCTGGCTTACTTGGGGATCAACTACAAGTTCAACAGAATAAGAGCTTAATTTACATGAATGAAAACAATGCTGGACTGACAGTTAACAAAGAAATTTAGCCTTTATCCTATAGAGATAGGCAAGAGCACCACTGAAAAGTGTAAGGGATAGTGAAGTAATCAGATTTCTTTCCATGCTAAGTGGCAATGCTTAGGGTGTGGTGTAAATGAGGTCACATTTATGAATTAGAGACTATTCATTGTGTTCGTTCTTTCTATGATTCCAAAGTTGCAGTCCAATATAATAGATGCGAGAGTCCCTTATTTACATACATAGTCTCACTACAAATTTTTGATATTCACTTGGTGAATTTTGCTTTTATATAACTTAACAAACTGGTCTCACAGCTACTTTTTGGGTCTCTGTAATGCAAATAACGGATATATTCACATGCGGATGCCAAATCAAAACTTCTAATTGAAATCTCCATCAAGTAACACTTCTAGTGATTATTAGACCTCTTTCTATTCTGTCACTGGTACTAGTAAGTGATTGCATTTGCTATGTTGTTTTCAAAAGGTTTTTGTTTATTTGTTGTACTGAGAATTAGACCCAGGATATTTACACAGAGCTACATCCCAACCCCATCTATCTATATCTATCCATCTATCTACCTACCTACCTACCTACTTATTGATTTTGAGACAAGGTCTCAGTTGTTTAGTTGCCTAAACTAAGTTGGATTTGCCATCCTCCTGCCTCAGCCTCCCAAAGTACTGGGATTACAGGCATGTGTTGTAATAACTTCCCAACTAATAAATCATGAGAGACAAAGGACCATAGAACAAGGTGAGAGTAGATATTAGACTCATTTAAGTGTATGGGTTGAATTGACATATACCCTCCTTGCCCAAAATTCGTATTTTGAAATCCTAACACACAACACCTTGCTAGGTAAGCTGTATCACTGGGCTACAACCCCTGCCTTTTTAATTTTTTTAAAATTTTGAGTCAGAGTTTCACTAGGTTATTTAGGCTGGCCTCCAATTTATGATCTTCATGCCTCAGCATCCTGAGTAGCTGGGACTACAGGGGTGTACCACCATTGCTAGCTGCAATGTGTCTTTCTAAAAGGTGGTAAAGAGGGTTGGGGGTTTAGCTCGGGGGCACAAGTGTCTGCTTGGCAAGTGGGAGGTCCTGAGTTCAATCCCCTGTACCAAAAAAAATAAATAAATAAAATAAAATTATATATATATGGTAAAGAAGAAAGTGTTCATGTTCATAATTTTAAGAAGTATAAATAAAAAGTCAGCAAAGGCTTGTGATTTAGAACAGGTCACCTAGCATTTCTAGGCCTCTGACAAACTATAAATTGAAGTTAAGGGATAATCCAATCCCTAAAGTGCCATTGGACTCTTTAAATTGTATTTTTTTTTTTTTTTTTTTGTCTTTTTGAGACAGGGTTTCACTATGCTTTTCAGGCTGGCCTTGAACTCACTGAGTAGCCCAGGCTGGCCTCGAACTTGCAGTGATCCTCCTGCCTCAGCCTCCCAAGTATTAGGATTACAGGTTATGTGCTACCATGCCCAGCCTAAATTGTATGATTCTATAGTTCTGGAAATGTGTGATCATAATGTATGGAAATATTATAAGTTCATTTGTTATACAATCAGGTGATTATAATTAAATTTAAGAAAATAAATAACATGTCCAAGGGAATCCTTTGCCTGTAAGCATACCAATTATCTGGGAGATAGTGGCATACACCTGTAATCCCAGCTACTCAGGAGGTTGAGGGAGGAGGATCACAAGTTTGAGGCCAGCCTGGGCAACTTAGCAAGACCCTATCACAAAAAGGGCTGGAGATGTAGCTCAATGTTAGACTGCCCCTGAATTCAGTACCCAGCACTGCACACACACATGCAAATTAGTTTGCAATAGTAGTTAATAGCTGCCCAGACATAAGAAGCTATGTAAACCAAACTTAATTACACATTATTACTGTCATTTTATTTCTTTCATTAAAATGATCCTCACAGCTTTTCCCCCAAAATGGTATCATTATATTACTTTATTTACCCAACTTTGCCCTGAGTTCAACATCTGGTGAATTGTAAAATATGTAGCAATAAACTAAAAGGGAAGCTGTTTCCAAAGCAGTCTCTTACCTATACATACCTGCCTATAAATGGCTATTCTATTGATAAACTTATCTACAGCCGTATCAGTCTTGCAGAATTGTTTGGAAATGAAATTATTATGCTAATTATTGAATTCCTATGATTTTTCAGTGAGTTTTCTTAAAAATATGAACTTCTTATAATATGTGATCAAACCACATGGAAAGTACAGAAAAAGAATAACATTTTTGTAAGCTATTCTTCGGTCAAGCAAAAAATAATAATAAATTTTCATTATTGAAATTTTTATTAATTTATTTGATTAATCAAAATTAAGTAGACTGTGTATAGTAGCATATAAAATAATTATTTTCTTGATTTGCATAGTTAATATAAAAAACTGAAAACTGTTACTCTGCATAGTTTTTCAAAGATAAATCTTATATTGCCACTTAATATTTTCAAGTTGTTTGAAAGTCACTGAGAGCTGGACATGGTGGGACACACTGGGAGGCTGACGAAGGAGAATCACAGTGTGTTCAGGGCAGCCCAGAGCGGTGAGTTGAAAACCAGCCTAAACTTCACTGCAAAACCCTGTCTTAAACAAACAAAATAAATACATAAGGCAATGAAAGAAAAATAAGCATACTAAAATATTGCCAACTATACATATTTATTTGTGAGTAGATTGTTAATCAAGACTTAACTGTATATTCACTCTGGAACTCCACTTTAGTGGCATAGTTCAACAATATATTTATTAGGAACTGGAAATGCAAGTTAAGAAAAAAATAAAAACTTGGAATGGGGATATAGTTCAGTGGTAGAACACTTGCCCAGCATCCTCAGTGCCCTGGGGTCGATCCTCAGTACTGATAAAAAGAAAAAGTGAAAACTTATTTTGCTAACATTTTCCATTAAAATAAATAAATAAATAAACAGTTATTTTGTTTGTCATTTTAAACACTATGAACTATTTTGGCGAATCAAAATGAACTAAATGTCCCTTAAAAAGTTATTTTTGAAAGCCTCCACTGCTACACCTAGGGGCGCGAAAGGACAGAGTGCACAAATCATCTGGAGATCTATTTAAAAAATTAGAAAATAAGTCAAACTAAAATTCTAGAAGGGAAAGTCCTTCCGAGGTGTGTTGATGACTTCTTTAAAAAATATTTTGTGGCTTTTAGGCATGGAACTGAGGATTAGTATGACTTTGCTTAAATAGAAAATTTGAACTAAGAGAATCCAGCAAGCATTTGGCAGTAGTGTGCCAGCGCAGCTAAAAACTACAGAATGCGTGCACATTGATTTTAACCTGTTTTCTACCCAGGTTGGCTGAATTCTGAGGTTGAGTTGTGCCAGAAGCGTCAAAAAGAAAATGTGGAAGACAACATAAAATCTCTCGGGTTTCATAGATCTTAGTGGGCAAAAGTTTAGCATGAGGGTGGAGATTGCCACAAGCACTTCAGTTTATGCTCCTGAAGGGCTCTGCCATGTTTTGGAGCTCTGTAGGCAGGGATGTGACTCATGTTAGAGACCACCAAGCCCTCAAGCAAAAGCGTGGGTGAGAATGTCTGAGGAACAAGAAAGAACCACGGGTGACCTGGGTCTTAACTAAATCTTTGCAACCCACCCTGGGCACAGCTCAATCCTTCATTAGACTGTGGTAAGCAACTCCTGTTCTTCCACCCACGCGAGGGGTTGATTCTACCTAACATAGAAAAGATCAAACCCTCTGTAGTAGAAGATCTCTGTTTGTACACATTGTACTACAAAATGTTAAAAACTAAAAGCAAAATCTTAAAAAGAACTAGAAGGAAAAGACAGAAAATTGAAGAAAACAAAAAAGTCTGAAAGTTGACTCTTTAACAAATCTATGTGTGTTAGCTTTTCCTCGCTATGAACAAATACCTGGGAAGGTCAACCTCAAGGAGAAAATAAATAAAACCTCAAGGTTTATTTTGCTTTACAATTTTAGAGGTCTGAGTTTGGTCAGCTGGTTTCAGGGCAGAAATGTGGCAAAACGGCTCAAAATTTTAAAGGGCTGGGGATGTAGCTCGGTGCAGAAGCCCTAAAGTCAGTCCCTGGTAATAGAAAGAAGGAAGGAGGAAGAAAGGAAAGATGAAAGGAAGGAAGACCACTAACTTTGAGTTTTATATTAAAAGGGTGAAAGGTTTCAAGAATTAAGGGAAAGACAATAAAGATGTTTCCAATAATTGTCAACAGTCCTGCTTAAGGAAAATGATTTTAAATCCTCAGGAAGACAAAAAGTACAGATAAGGATAATTGTGTAAACTTTTAGAGTACTACCTGATTCAAACAGCAATCATAACTATGTCTTGTGGGTTTTTATAACATATAAAAGTAGAATATATAATAACAATCAAAAAACATAAGAGGGATTAGTGGAGTTGTAAAGTTTTTCAATGTTCATAAAGTAGTAAATGTAGTAATTTTTATTAAACTATAATAAGCCAAGCATACTATCCTCTGTTTAGGGTGCTAACTACAGAAGTATGTGTGTGTATACATTATATACATACATACGTTATAGATATGTGTACATGCAAAAATTTATCGTCCTGCACATAGGATGCCGGGACTTAATCTATGTATATGGGACACTAGGACTTAAAATAGTTTGGCAGTTTCTCAAAATTTAAACATTCCTAGCCATCTACCCAAGAGAAATAAAAGCCAATGTCCACAAAAAGTCCTGTACACAAATGTTTATAGGAGCTTTATTCATAATAATCAAGCTGCGGATTTAGCTCAGTGGCTTAAGCACCTGCCTGGCAGGCATGAGGTTGTGAGTTCAATCCCCAGTGCCAAAAAAATAAAACAAACAACAAACAAAAAAACATAATAATCAAGAACTGAAAACAATCCAAATGTCTAATATCTGGGGAATGAATAAACAAAAATATGGTATATACATACACAGGAATAGTGTTCATCAATAAAAAGATATAATAATAAAAGCTATAACATGAATAAACCATAAAAAAATTACACTAAATGAAAGAAGCAAGACACAAAAACTCACATACTATATGATTCCATTTACATGACATTTCTAGGGAAGGCAAATGTAGTATACAAGTAGAAAGCAGAAGAATAAGCTGTGTGTAGTAGAGCATGCCTGTAATCCCAGCACTCAGGAGGCTGAAACGGGAGGATCACTGCAAGTTACCCAGCCTGAAATAAACCCAGAGTACATAGTGAAAACCTGCCTCAAAAAAACAAAACAAAAAAAAAAAAAAGAAAAGAAAAAGAAAGAAAAGAAAAACAATGGCATCTACCTCAGGGCTATACATGGTAATGAGCACTAACTACAGAGAGGCAAAATGTTCTAAAACTGAATTACGATCATGGTGATACAACTGTATAAATTTACTAAAAATCATTGTCATACACTTGAAGCGGCTGAAATTTATGAGTTGTAAATTACATCTCAATAAAGCTGTTTTTAAAAAAGACATTGACTTCTTGTTATGGATTAAAAACTGGTGGTCAATTTAACACCAGCTGAATTAAATCAGCATGGTGCTGAGTGCAGATGACTCACCTGAGGAAAGTTGCCAGCATAAAGGGAGACGTGGAGAGAAAGAGTGGAGCATTCTGGGTTCTCCTAAGTGTTGTTGTTTGGAGCCATTGGTTCTCCTGGAGGAGCTTGACATGCTGGCTTCCCCAATATGAATTCGGCCATTATCATCCGAGGAGCTCAGGACCTTGTCACTGAGAGTGGCTGCGGTTCATTTTGGGGGAGCTCTGGTCCTTATGCTGAGCATCACTTCCTGGCTCCGGAGGGGAAGATATGCACTGTTTACTCTCCAAGAGAAGCTTGTCACGCTGACTTCCTGACATGTACTCAGCTGTCCTCTTCATCAGAGGAGCTCAGGATCTCATTGTCGCTGAGGATGACTGTGATACTTTTCAGGGGAACCCTGGTCCTTATCTTGAGTGTCACTTCTTGGCTCCAGCGTAGAACCCTTAACCTACTGGCACAGATCCTTCACCCCGCTGGCATAGACTTTCTAGCTTCCACAGCTGACCTTGGCTTTCTTGGCACAGATCCATAAAACAGACTGGCATGAGTCCTTGTCATAGGCTCTAGACCTCCAGTTGGATTTGTGGGAGGCATTGTCATCGGCTGTAGGTCTTCAGCTGGACTCATGCAGGACATTACTGTGGGATCCAGGCCCTTGGCTGAATTTTCTAGGCCTTTAGTGTTGTGGACAGATTTCCTGCACTTTCTTGTATTTAACTCTGGGTGACCATCATTAACTAGTATGATAAATTTTGCGTACTGTATGTAATTGTTCTCCTTGTAACCCCTGACTACAGCACTTGTCTTTCTACTTATACAACACTACATTCAAACTAGGCAAGGATGATTTAGACTTTAACAATGAGAGCTGAAGAATACAATAGAAAAATATGGGGATATTTGAAACTAAGTGAATATCACTACTTTAGGAAAATTAGAGTGTCAGGAGCTCTTGGGCTAGAATTGTTAAGTTGGCTCATATTCCACTGAGTAGCTATTGTTTTCACAAAATGGGAAAATAATTCTTTTGTAAATACTTGTGAAAAAAACTTTTGTCTCCATTTTTGTATTTCCAGTTAAAGTAAAATTGGGTGTATTGATACTATATGGTCTTATATCAAGCCAGTGATAATTTTAAGTTTGGTAATTACTTAAAATTGCAAATTCTAGTGTAAATACTCTTTAAGGTGACATATTTAAAACTTGTCTTCAATTTTATGGTTTTATACTTTGACTATATTTAGAAATATATTAGAAATAATATGAAATTTTCAGGTGTACTTTTTATATTATCGTAGAATTCTAGGCTAAAATGAATTTATACATAGCTGAAGATTGAACTAATTAAAGAAAAATGAAATATTCCATATCTAGTACAGCTGAAATTTTAAAAGACAATAAAAAATTGAAAAAGCGATCTTTGTTGAAAATACCAACAGTCATCCTGGGAATTTCTGAAAGCAGTTCTGTAGACAGTGATCCAAACCTTGTATAAGCACAGCAGAAATCTGTCTATTCAGTAGACTCTAGGTCTGTCTCATTCTCATGTTTGTTCAGGGGGTTTTTAATCCCAAAGATTTTGAGTCTAAGACTGCTAAAGATGAGGTCAAAAACAAGCCTATTTTCAAAACTCAAAAACAGAAGCTAGTGAAATATTCCATGTAAGTTTAAAGTAACCTTAATATAGACAAAATTTAACCAAAAGGATCTGTAGTTCTCAAGACTTTTTCCCATATGAGGTTCCCTGACATGGTTAAGATTCTGGATTCATCTTTAGGGTGTGATACAACATGCTATCTTCCACTACCAATGCATACCCTTCTCACAACTATAGCATCCCAAAATAAATAACTTCATGAAAATACTAAACCTACAGAGCTCCAAAATATCCATGTTATGTCTAAAGCAAATAAGATATTGCAAAGCTCACATGCTAATTTATGTCAGAAGACAAGATCAACAGAGAAGATGGGTCCAAGAGGAGATACGTAGAAAAATGATAGTGCTAAGCTATAATGACAAGGTGGATCCGGAGGTAAATTGGAAAGAAGTCATTAATGTATGGAGAAAGACTTTAGATATTATAAGCTTTATGGCTAAGGCAATGTATATTTTAAGACAGTGTGATAAACAATCATTTATTGAACAAAAATAATGTTTGTACTGTTTTAAGTGCTCTAAATATATTAACTCAATTATCATAATAATAAAAATGAGATAGGAAAACTTGTATTTGTTTTATAGAAGTAACAGGCAAAGAGCAAGTATTTGACAAAGGCCAGTGTTAATGCTCAATCAAAACAAAAAGTCATGAAATGTTTCAGAGAGACTGTTATGTCCTTATTTTTTTTTAATTTAAAGAAAGAAATAAAACCAGTGGTACAGAATTTCAAAGCAAGACTGTAGGAGAGTAATGACCTTGGTTATTGAGGGAATCATTACAAAAGTACTAGAAGGGCTGAAGGAACAAAAGCAGAAAAGTACCATTATCCAGTTATATTAATGCTTACATTACTATTGATGTTGAGCAGAAGAGTAACTATCCTAATACTACTAGGAGAATAAAGGGAGGTAGTATTATCCCCAAACCCACGAATGTGGTGATACTGAGGCTTTTGGAGTGTGTTACATTATTAGGACTGTCTCTTCTTGATGTCTTAACAAGCCAGCAGCCTTCACTCTACTTCTGCCACTCCTGGAGCCAGCCAGGGTAGAAGAGCACACTGTATTGCTGAAGCTGCGGGAGCCAGAAAAGGAGAGAATGTCTTTGGTCCTTCACTTGTCTTTTAATCTCTCATTAGCAGAAGTGAACTAAAAATCAATGGGCAAGTGAGTCTGGGTAATGCTGCTTAGGATTCTAGTTCTGCTATATGGTGGAGAGATTAAAAGAAAGAATTGAACTGAGAAATGAACGACAAATAACTAGCACAAACAACTGGCAAGTATCAGAGTTTAAATCTCAGGCAGCCTCCTGAGCCCATGCTCTTAACTGCTACTGATGCTGCAACACTATGATATGCAGTAACAACAGAATTTCATAGATTTTTTTAAATTTATGGCTGACGACCAATGCAGATTGGTAGCCAAGAAAGTCTAAGAATTTAATTCATTAAATACAGTATTCTACAAATGTTTGAAGTTCCTGCTTTGTGCTGGATGCTATTCCATTGGCTATAGAATATGCACAAAGCAATACATAAAAATTACAGAGCTTCTTCCTATTTCTGATTATACAGAATTCCTTGGGAAGGACTCCAGCTGGCCTGGCTTGAATCATGTGCCTCCCCACTGAACTAAGCACTTTAGCTAAGGGGGAGATACGAGGTGAAACAACCTTTGGAAATTCCCACTAGGACCCTGAGACTAAAGGTGCAGATAGTTTGTCTAAGAAATGCAGAAAACAGTGGAAGGTATGGGATCAAGCCAGCTACCACTGCTAATGACTGAATTATAATCCCAGGGGAAAATTCTGGAAGTGGTATAACAGTTATGTGAACTGAGGACCAAGATACCTGCGGTGTCTCATACCCCAGGCTGCTAGAGTAGGAGGATGTTACTCCTCGGGCATCTCTAACTTGTCCTGACCACTCAGGCACAGAGCTCCCCTCTGTGGTTTAGGAAAAAGCAAAGTGAACAGTCTTAGCCGAAGCAGTCAACAAAGTACAGCAGTGAAGACTAAAGAGGCGTGGGCAGGGACCAGCACTAACTGTTACTCTCGGATTCTTCAACAGTTAAGTATTTTCTCTGCCTAATCAGTCAAGTTGTTATGAAGTCAAAAAGAATACCTGTGAAGTAGCTCTATATAGTAGAAACTATAATACCAATTTTTATTTAGAAATCTTTGAAGGCTGGAAATGTATTATGTATTATGTTTTTATATCTCTCATGGCCTACTAGTACAATACAGGTGTCAAAGGCTCAAATATTTACTGAATGAATTTTTCAAAGTAATTAATACCAGAACATACTATTTTCTGGAATAAGTGGTAGAATTCTTTTTAAACAGTAATTAAGAACAATAACTTATTGCTGCTAACTTCTGGGTTTTTTTTTTTCATCACTTTGAACAATTTAAAGTAGCATGGTCTAGTTTTATTCCTTTGTCAAACATTCTTAAAATCTAGATCATCAGAAGCTGCTTGATGGTTGCATATAAAATCCCAGAACTCTCAGAGGCTGAGGCAGGAGGATCACACAGACTTAGCCTCAATTTAGCATTTTAGTGAGA
Organism: Dasyprocta punctata; assembly: GCA_004363535.1. NCBI lineage: Eukaryota > Metazoa > Chordata > Mammalia > Rodentia > Dasyproctidae > Dasyprocta > Dasyprocta punctata. The sequence goes on along the minus strand of RJWM01018248.1, from coordinate 30,794 downwards.
CTCTATCTCAAAATAAAAAAGACTGGGCATTCAGCTCAGTGGAAAGCCTTGCGTTCATTCCCCTGTATCCACAGGAAAAAAAATCAGATCTTTGCCAAGAACTGTTAATTACCTATTCAGTAACCACTCTTCTTTTCTTCTTTAAAATATACCTTGATAATAAACAAGATACTGATAGATTATAATGAGAACATCGCTGTCAGTAGCATGAGGGAAAGGTAATAAAATTATAAATTCCAACCTTGACAGTATTGAGCTACTATGCCAATAAAAGTAGCCATCTTCTCCTAGCCTTATGGCAGAAAAAAATAATTTCATGAATGATGCCGTAAGACAGGTATTCTGCTAAATGCAGCCAATGATCTATAACTTTTTGAATAGTATGTTTTCTTTTGCATAGCACTCCCAAGGCCCATAATGTTACTTCTGGGGTAGATTAAATAGTAATTTATCGAAAAAGTAAAACATGAATAAGTGATTACTCTCTAGATTTAATCCTTCTGATTTTTTTTCTCACTAAAGAAAAGATGGTTGTTTTCTCAGCCGGCACACTAATGTCTGAAGCTTTCCCAGTTGGGCAATGTATGCTGTTGATTCTTCTAGCTTTGTAAAGTCCTTGCTATTGCTTCCCTCCTATGAATCCACTGGGCATTCTAGTGTACAACTTCCGCTGTGGTGCTCTCACCCTGTGGCACACTTCTGTCAGGCCTCCTAGGCTTTGCTTTGGAATCTGCCATTTCCTTTGCAAACTGCAGTCACACCATAACTCACACTCTGTATACCTACAGAAGCAGCACCGGGTGGATGCTACCGAGGTCTGCTGCTGGCAAGGACCAGTACCTGGAGCTGCTTGCACCATGGCTGCAGCAGCTGCAGAGCACCTCACCGGAAAGCCAGAATCCCAAGGTGTCCCTTTGCAGCAAGCACATGGAGGTGCCCAGGGCCTTTGCCTGAAACTGTTTTGCCCTCAGAAGGCCTTCAGGCCTGTGAGGAGAGAGGCAGCCTCACAGATTTCTGAGATGCCCTCCAGGCCTCTTTCTCATTGTCACAATGCAAAGCAGCTGGCTCCCTTTTAGCCATGCTAATCTCACTAGCAAGCAGCTCAGCTGTACAGTTACAAGCTTTGTCACGCTCTCCCTGTTAGACTGCAAATTTTCCAAATCTTTTTGCTCTATTTCCATTTGCTCCCAAGTCTCACTGTAATTCTGACCAAAAGCAGCGAATAATACATACGTTGAAGACTGCTCCACTGCTTTTTTTTTTTCCCACCATGGTTCTTAAATTAGGTCTTCCTTACAGCTCTAGGATACGTGCACGATGCAGCCAAGTTTTCTTCAACACTGTAGTAAGGATGACCTTTATTCCAATTTTCATTTGGATCTTTATTTCCATCTGAGACTAGTTCTCTACTCGGGTCTTCTCAGTCCTCACCAGAGCCATCTGTACTCCTCTTACAGCATTCTAGTCTTTTTTCTAACCTGCTGCTTCAAATTCTTTCCACCTCTGCCTGTTATACAGTTCCAAAACAGCTCTTTTGATATACAGTTCTACAATGACCCAACTCCTCAGTTTACAATTTTCTGTATTAGCCCGTTACTCATGCATAGTGAAATATCTGAGCCTGAGTATGTATGTACGGTGGCTCTGCTCTAGGGAGGACTCCTGGCATCACAGTGGCAGGGCAGGAGAGGATGTGAGAAGCAAGAGATGATGTGGCAAGACAGGAAGCCAGAGAGTCTTATTTTTAAATTACTCAATCTGTAGAGAACTAACTGGAGGCCCTTAATCACTAAGTCATTCTTTTCCTAGGGCAACAGCTCCAGTGACTTCCCAAGGCTCTGCCTCTTTAAAGGTACCATCCGCTCTTAACATTTATGACACCAGGGACCACGCTTCTAATGCAAGGTTTTTGCTCCATGTTTTCCAAAGAAATTTCCCTGCAAGTACTGTCTATTGACTGCAGGTAATGAACTGAATATTATGATTTTTCTATACCCTAAGTAAGAGTCAAATAAATGTTTATACATACCTTCTGTGACACCAAAATTATGTCTAAAGGGTAATACCCTAAAGTAGCTTCTATAGAAATTTATTTGCAGTTTTACAGTATAATTATTTTTAAAAATTAAAATGGAAGAGTCTCAGTGAAAACATTTTGCTGTGGTGTATTAAAAGGATTTATTAATCAAAGTGTTTTTTTTCTGGAATATGTATGGAAATGTTTGAGAGGATCTCATTCTAATCAAGCTGGATTATGGGTAAGGAGGAGGTCCTATGAATTCTTAGTTTGATCCTTGGGATTTGTTTATTTCTTGAAGATTAATACCTTTCTATCTTGGTAATCAGTACAAATAATATTGTACCCAGACAAGCTCCAGCATTAACCAAGAGCTTTATCTGTTTCACATTCTGATGAGAACAAAATCATGACAGAAACCACAGATGTATGCTGAGCAAAATGTTAGATCATGAATACTATCAGAATGCAAATATTGTTTTAATATATACAGTACTAGTATAGCCAAGCACTTTAAGATAGGAAATAGAGGAAAATCTGAACATTAATCAGTCATTTGGACATAGGGTTGAAGTCTGTATGTTAAGGGAGTTAAGTCTAGTTAAAGGCCTCTTGCTCTAGGATAAGACCTCAGGAAGTATAGCCCCCAAAAAATAAGAATATGGACTAGAATATCATCTTGTCTCAGAAATACTCAAGCATTATTAGTTCAGGACTGTTGGCATCTTTTAGCACCTAACAGAAGGAAATGAAGATCCTCTCCTAAGAACATCATCCAGTGCTTCAAATTATTTCTATAATTAGCTTTTCAAATAAAATGAAAAGCAGACAATCCAAGATAATGGGTGCAAAAAGAGTCAAATGAGTCAGCACCAGCAGAAACAATAGACAAAAGAAACAGACAGACTTGGAAAATACTCTGCTCACTATATTCACAGAAGAAAAGGCCAAGCTTCTAAATTTTGTCAGACAACTTGGAACTAAGTGACATTTAAGATTTGAAAAGGAATGACAAAGAATTATGAAACTAAAAAATATAATAAAAGTCAAAAACTATAGGTGACTTCTACAGCCGACTAGGCACAACTAAAGAGAATGCATGATGCCAAGGTTAAGCAATCCAAAATGAAGACGGGAGACACAAACGAGATCAGGCAGGAAACATGAAGGATTGGGTTGGGGAGGCCTGATGTTTACAGGAGTTACGGAAATGGAAAAGAGAGAAAGGAAGAAATGATATGTAAAAACATCATAGCCTTAAAATTTCTGAGAATGGATTAAAAATATTAATCTGCGATTTAAGAAGCCCAATGAAATACAAGCAGGATTTTTACAAATAAAAGATACTTTTGCCTCTTCCCAGTACTGATGGTATTTCTGCCTAATTCCAGAACTGAAATGCCTAGATGCAATGAGTAGCTTTGAGCTGCAAAGTGGCATTTTGTAGTTCCAAAAATCTATCATTTACTAAGTCTAAGAGCTTTCAAAAACATCCACTGCCTGAAATATATTATTTTTGTCTAAGCAGTGAGGTTGTTAAACAGGGTATGTTAAATAATGACGCGTAGTAACTAGCGAAGGTGTAGCCACTCCTATTCTACCCCGCCCTCCACAAGCACACGCACACGTGCACGCACGAACATACATACTTACGCGAGCACACACACGTACACGCGCGGACACACACACATCTGAAACACAGGCACACCCGCACCATGTATGGCCCTGTAGACGACTCCGGAAATGAGATTTCCTGGCCCCTCACGCTACCTAGAGCTAAAGCTGGCAAGTTTCCGAGGAGCGGTCAAAGGGACTCCGTATGGCTGGGGTCCCACGCCCCCTTGTCAAAGATGCTAAATCCCGCCCTCCTCTAAATCCGCTTGAGGAGAAACTGAAAACGAGAATGCTGGCGAATAACAGCCCTGTGATTGTCAACCGGCCAGTTGACACTGGCGAGGAGAGCAGGTCACGGGCCACAAGTCGTGATGGGCGTTTCCTGCCCACTCCCAGCAGGTGCCCAATTAATTTGGTGTCTCAACGACTGTCAAGCCGAGATGGAGCTGCATGACCTCAGGATTCGAAGCGCTTCGGGTCGCCTAAGTTTTCGTCGTTTCGGGTTTCCCACAAAAGCGTGGTCGCACCAAAAGCTGTTCTCCATAAATACGAAAAGGTTCCCGAAACTTTTTTTTTTCCATCGGCTGACTTATCTCCGCCCCGCGCTCCCTTACACACACAGTTTATGCTTCTCAGCAGGAGTGAGCTAACTTCGTCTGAACACCAACTGCGAAACAGCAGAAACTAAACAGTCTGATTTCCCCCAGCGACACGAGAGACAAGAAAATACCGTAAAACCGTAACCTCACATTCCCGTTTGTCTGGTGCTTAAATGGAAACAAAACAAAACAAAACAAAACCGGCCGGTTGCCGCGCGAAGAATGCTGGGATGAGTAGTTCCCGCCGGGCGCAGGGTTGGAACGCAGCACTGGTTGGCTCCCACAGAGGACTACCGTTCCCGCCGTGCCTCGCGGCAGAGTGGAAGGGGCGGGGCAAAAGGAGGCCCGTCTCGCTTGCGCAGGTCCAGGAGACCGAGGGAGGCGGAGGCGCAGAGGTCCAAGTGCTGAAGTCTCCATGTGACAGCGGGATCCCCTCTCCGAGCGCCGCTCGGCTGTGGGTCGCGGCCACGAGAACGTGCACTGCTCCAGCTCCGACACAGACCAGCAGGCCAGGGACTCCTGGTGTTCGGCTGTGCCGCTGCCGAACTTGGGGTCCAGACTGAGTCGCCGCCACCGCCTGGGAGGATTCCGGGGACCTGGCGGAGCGAGGCGGCGCGGCGCGGCGAGCGGGGATTTCTGTCAGCGCCGGCGCTTCTGAGCACCTAGGCATGAACGGCTTCACGCCCGAGGAGATGAGCCGCGGCGGGGACGCGGCCGCCGCCGTGGCCGCAGTGGTTGCAGCTGCAGCCGCTGCCGCCGCCTCGTCGGGGAACGGGAACGGGGCGGGAACCGGGGCCGAGACTGCGGGCGGCGGGGCGGTCACGGCGGCGGGGCCCCCGGGAGCGGCGGGGCCGGGCCCCGGGCAGCTGTGCTGTCTGCGGGAGGACGGAGAGCGGTGCGGCCGGGCGGCGGGCAATGCCAGCTTCAGCAAGAGGATCCAGAAGAGCATCTCCCAGAAGAAGGTGAAGATCGAGCTGGACAAGAGCGTAAGTGCCGGCGGGACCGCCCCTCCCTGCCCGCCCCCGCGGAGCTCCAGCAGCTGGGCAGAGCCAGGCGTTGTTGGCGGGACTCCGCGGCTCCCCAATCCCAGCTGCAGTGCAGACTCCCTTTGGGTTCTTTGGTGGTTTGCAAACAACAAAGTCGCAGCAACTCCGATCGCAGTCTCCAGCGCTCGCACACACGCCATGGTTCCCGTCTTCTCCCCCGCCCCCGACCCCGCTGCCCCAGTCTCTCCTGCACACTCTTCCTTCTTCCTCCTTTGCTGTGATCGGCAAGCGAAACAAAGGGGACCGCCTGCCGCACCGAGGCCCTGGAGTAGTTTTCTTGTAGCCCGGCAGCCCCTTCTGGAATGGAGGCGCCTTTGTTTTGCTGCTGGAGCTGTTTATTGGCCTCTGGGAGTAGTAGCTCCTCACGTCTGGGGAAAGTGGAGTCCTGCGGGATTTTACCCTGCAGTCTGGGAAGATCCTGTTCTTTTCCGTGTTTTGTCCTCTTCTCCCAAACACAGAGAGAGGGAAACTGAGCTCACCGACCCCTTGCAGGGCGCCGGGTGCTGCAGTGTTCACCGTGTCAGCTCTTAGGGCAGCTGCTGCTGGCCTGGGGAGCATGTAAGCCCCTGCGGTTTTGCAGTCCGCGTGGCAGCCATCAGGATCTCTTTTTCCGTCTTTTTGCATGGCCTTTTGTTTTGTTTTGTTTTGTTTCTGATTATCTGTAGGGTTTTAAAAAGAACCATTGCTACTTTTTGGAGCTCTAGTTGATAGCGGATGAGTAAGAAGATATACAACCTAGAATACGTCCTGCATTAAAAAAAAAAAAAAAAAAAAAAAGCCTATTAGACCAGCCCTTGTTTGTATTTTTAAAAGGAGTTAACTGTCAGCATATGAAACCCAATGTTTAATGACACTGTAAAGCTCTCAGGAGTGTATGCTATGTTTTTGTCTTGTTTTGTTTTTCAAAGTTTTTGACACTTTGCTTGTTTAAGCTATTCTTCAGTGTTGTTCATGAGAAACTTCAGGTGAACGTGAATAATTTCAGACTGCTTTAATTGGGAAAATGCATTACAGATAAATACATTCACTTAGTCGGGAAAATTAGTAACTGAAATTTAAATATAGTTGGGATATAAATTCAGTAGATCATTTGTAAAAGTGGAGTTTTATCAGGAATATATTTGAGTATTATAAAACATACAATACTAAAATAAACTTTGTAAAGTATTTCTTTAGAGAAAATACTGTGAAATAGCAAAATCGTGGGCAATGTTATCGTTTCCCTTGTCAGGTAAAAACCTAGCATGAACTAATTCAGGTCACCGTCGTTGCAACTTGATGACAAAACCCAGAGGATTGGAATTTCTCTTTCTCCTCCTCTGCGTCCCTCCCCTAGCAGGTACCACCCCTTCCTCGAATGCACCGCCCACCCTACCTCAGCTGTGTCACCAGGCAGCTCGCGTTTTAACTGGGTGCAGGATTTTGAATAAGAAGAAACATGCCATTGTCTTAACAACGGCCTGCTTTGACTTTATTTTTCATAATTCACTGTGACCTATGCATTTTACTAGTAAAGAGACACATTTTTACTGTAATCATAAGCGGTCTGTACAATTTTTCTGTTTCAGGCAAGGCATCTTTACATTTGTGATTATCATAAAAACTTAATTCAGAGTGTTCGAAACAGAAGAAAGAGAAAGGGGAGTGATGACGATGGCGGTGATTCACCTGTTCAAGATATCGATACTCCAGAGGTAGATGAACGCTTCTGTATGTTACATAGAAATCATAAGTTTTCCATTCTGAAACCATTATAAAAAGGTAGCAACAGATTTTTTTTGAAAGTTTAAAGCATCTGAGAAATGTAAAAATGAAAGCGAATTTTATATATAGTCAGTTAATACTCATTTACACAATTCCAATTGATATACTCATTTATACAATTTGAATGTTACAGTTTGAATTACAGTGCTGAGTGCCATGATACATGCTGTAATCCCAGCACTTAAGAGGCTGAGACAGGAACAGTGTCCCAGATTTGAGGCCAGCGTGGACTATGAGTTCCAGATCAGCCTAAACTACATAGTGACTACTTGTCTCAAAAAAAGAAAAAAATCAAGTACAGTTTCAATTTTTAGAATTTGAATTGTTTAGTTTCGTTGTCATATAACTTCCTTGTTTTTGCCCTCGTTTATAATTACCCACAAAAAATTAAAATGTTTAATAATTTAGAGGTTTTATTATATAAGAATTTGAACAATGAAATTAAATTTGTATTTTGCTGAAATTGAAATGTCCACTATTATACATATGTGACAAATTTTCAACAAATTATGTGAACTAATTCATATATGTTAATATTTTCTAGGTTGATTTATACCAGTTACAAGTAAATACACTTAGGAGATACAAAAGACACTTCAAGCTACCAACCAGACCAGGACTGAATAAAGCACAACTTGTTGAGGTAAATATGAATTTCAAGCTATTTAAACTTTAAATGAACTCGTTCACACAAGCAGGAAATCATTGAATGCTAATAAAATTATTAAAATAGTATATATAACAGTACATTTTAGTTTAAAAAATAAAGTGGCATATGCCTATAATATCAGCATTGGGGAGGCTGAGGCAGGAGGATCACAAGTCTGAGCCTAGCCTGAGCAGTAGGGACTTAATGAAACTCTTTTTCAAAACGAAAAATAAAAAGGGACTGTGAATGCAGGTCTGGGGCCCAATCTCCAGTATGCCAAAAAAGAAACAAAAAGGAAAGAAAACCTGTTGAAGAATCTAGTTGCCTGAAAGCATTCATCTACCACTTAGAAGATTTCTTTATATAATTACTACTTAATGGATCATATTTAAATTGTGTATAGCATCTTCTAAGAACAGTTTTCAAAATGTTGAAATTTCATTTAACCAGTAAATATTTATTGAACACCTCATTGATATAACAAATTAGCTTGAATGTCTTTATTAGAATTTTTTTTAAGTTTCTTCTAGAATAGGTCTATAAATGAGCCCATGGAAGTATTTTTATATGCAAGCTTTTACTTGTCCTTTATTTAGTTTTGAAGACAACTTGTTATGTGTATGCATGTTCTCAGGAAGTAAAAGAACCGAAAACATCTGTACATGTTATTATAATTTTTATAGATTTGTGTATTCGTATTTTAATCATACTTTTAAAAGTTTAACTTACTGTACAGAATAGAAATGTGAATATATAAATTAGTTTTCTCATATTCTTCAAAAATGTACATATAAAATAAGATGAAAGATAGCTGGTAAGGTGGCACACACCTGTAATCCCACCACTCAGGAGGCTGAGACTAGAGGATCACAGGTTTGAGACCAGTCAGGAGTATATAGCAAGTTCAAACCAGACTCAAACTACATAATGAGTCCAAAAAAATAAATAAAAGTTACAATCGTTTGGCAAAATGCTCCATAACATTGTTAATACCCATATATTCTTCAGCCAGAAATTCTTTTCCATTTCTTGCCGTGGTAACAAAAATACAGTTTTTCTTTGAATTTGATTTAAAAGACTTGGTCCTTTTTAAATTGTGTACCATGTGAATACATATTGCCTACCATGATGAAATGTATGAAACACTACTGGAATGAAGTCACCTTTGCTCTCCAACAAATGAGAGTCAACTGATTTTTTTTTTAAATGAAAACCATTATATTATTCTCAAGCCTTTTTTCCTTCTCAATACTAGGAATTGAATCTAGAACCTTGACACTGAGCTACATTCACAACCCTTTCTTTCTTTCTTTCTTTCTTTCTTTCTTTCTTTCTTTCTTTCTTTCTTTCTTTATAATTTTGAGACAGTCTCACTAAATCGCTCAGTTGCCCAGGCTGGGCTCAAATTTGCTGTCTTCCTGCCTTCAAAGAGTGCTGGGTTTATAGATGTGTGCCACCATACCCAACTTCTGCAGCAGTTTCTTTTTCTTTTCTTTTCTTTACTTTACTTTTTCTTTTTTTTTTTTTAGTAAATATAGACTTGATATGCACATCACCACCCCAGTTTACTTTTTTTTTCTTTTTTTTTTCTACTCTTATTCTGTTGGTAGTTGCAGTGCACCTGGTAGATTAGCACAATGAAAAGGCAAGGAAGCCACTTGGCATGGTGGTACCCAACTGTAATCCCTCCCCTCTGACAGTGTCCAGCCAAGCCTGGACAGTTTAGGTGCTTAACAAGACTTTCTTAGGGGACAAAGAAAAAGGGTGGGGTGTAGCTCAGTGGGAAGGCCCTAGATTTGATCCTAAGTATTTAAAAAAAAAAAAAAAAAGACAGGGAAGCAATTAAATAGTCTGAAAGTTTTCAGTGAATTTTCCTGTCTTTTTTTCCTTCATTTTTCCATTCATAATTTTTGTTCTGAAAAAATTCCAAGGAGCCTTTACCAAGAATACTTTCAATGAATCAGTGAATGGTTATAATTTATAGCAGAGACATTTATATTTCATGATTTGTTTCTTTAGTATCAAACCGTTTTCAGTTTCATATTTATTCTTCCTAGTACTATGCATGCGAACCCTTCTGTTTTAGCTCACTGATATTTAAAGCTTAAAAGTAAAAGTATTTTCTTTGCAATCTAGATCCAATTGTAAAATTTAAAATAAAAGGAGACATGCATCTAATCAATGTATATTTAGTTCAGTGGTCCAAAGGGTACTTTAAAATCAAACCATCATTTGTTCAAAACATCTTTTATTCTTATGTCCTTTGTGTCCTGTCGGTGTTTTGTTAAGTTTGTTAATTAAATAAAATTTAATTTATAAAAGAAATGCCTCTTATCACATAGCACTTTTAAAAATATAGTTATCTTTTACCTAGTGTTTGAAGTTTGTTATATCTAAAATTTAATTTCCTCAATTTTTGTTTTCTTTATAGATAGTTGGTTGCCACTTTAGGTCTATTCCAGTGAATGAAAAAGACACCTTAACTTATTTCATCTACTCAGTGAAGAATGACAAGAGCAAATCAGATCTCAAGGTTGATAGTGGTGTTCACTAGGGGTAACATAGAGACCGATACTTGGATATTCAGATGTTAAGACTGTTTACTGATTTTCACATGTAGAAATGTTCCTTGTGTATTTTTTCTATAGAGGATTTTCTCTGGTTTTATTTTCTTTGTATCTGACTCTAATAATTAGTTGGAAACTCATGTATGATGAGCTTCCTAGATTAAGAATATTTTAAATAAAGGTTATTACTCTTATAGTTGCTTCAGTGTATTCATTTTGTGAAACTTGATATTTTCTTTTCAACTGACTTTTTAGGAATCAGTATTAACTGAGATTTTAATGTAAAGATCTTCATTTTGTAACCCTTTTTTTTTTTAATTAACAAGTTAAGGAAAAATAACAAATGTAACGCATTTGCTTTCTCTGGGACAGTGATTTGGAATAAGGATATCCTAAATAACATTATCTTTTAAATCCTTTATAGTGTTAGAATTGAAAAATAGACTTCCCTTGGATGCAACTTCTTTTTAAATTTCTCTTCCTTATTATTGTTATTTGATGAACTATCAGCAAGAACAAATAATTTATATGACCACCTCTTTCCAAAGAAGACTTAATGGGATAGCAAAGGTAAATGCTGAAAGTTGAAATAAGAACATAAATTAAATAGTTGTTTTTTAAGATTTTGTCCTACTGAAAAGATATTTATATGACATGAAAATAGAAAATAACTGTAATGCCTCTTTAATTTTTAGTCATTCTATGCTGTTTGTATTGCAAATTAAAACTGAATTTTAAGAGTTCTAGATATCTAACAAACTCTTCATTTAAATTTTGGTTATATATATATCTCTGACTTGATTTTTATTCCTGTTTTCCTGTTCTTTCTCCCTTTTTGTCTCTCTTTCTCTTTTTCTCTCTCCCTCCCTCCCTCCATCCCTCTCTCTCTCTTCATTTCTTTTCAGTACTGGGGATTGAACCCAGGACCTTTGCACTGAGCTACATTCCCAGCCCTTTTTTGAATTATTTCACAACCAGCCTTGCTAAGTTTCCCAGACTGTGCTGAAACTGGTGATGCTCCTGTCTCAGCCTCCCAAAGTGTTGGTATACTTCCTTTTATATTTCATTCTGTATCAGGTTTTTGTCATTTTTAACCTCTACCTTCTCTAAGATTGTATTGTGTAACTAAATTCTTAAAATTTTAAATCAGATTTATACCTTATGACATGAAAAATTACAAAACAACAGCTCCAGTAAAATGTTTTAGGCAAGACATGGATGAGACCATTAATCTAGCCCAAGGTTTGTCAAGGTTAACATTTGGACCTGGTAATTGTTGTGGGAGGCTTTGCAGTGCTATAGAAAAGTTAACAGTCAGTGAAGTCTACCTATTAGGTACTAGTAGCTCTCCTTAGGTGTGACAATCAAAAGTACTTCTAGAACTGCCAAACATCCCCTGGGGGACAAAACAAGCCCCTGGTTGAGAACCACTGATGTAGTAAAAATACATCTGAAGTACTGGTTCATTAGAGGGTTAATTTGCATATTTTTAAGTTGTCTGAGTATATGGACATTTAGGAAATATGGTGGACAGTAAAGTAGCAAGTCTGTTCTTGCTTGACCATCTGAAGATATATGTATTCTTTATTGATATGTAGAAAGACATAATTGGTGTTATAAAAACCTCGTTTCTAGTATTGTAGAATTCTCTAACAAGTTTTTTTAGCTACTTGAAAATGAACCATATGGCTACAAGATGTAGTGGTTTATTTCGAGAAATTTTTACTTGCACCTACACATTAGATAGATAGATAGGGCTACAACTCCTGCTATTTTTCATCTTTTTTTTTTTTTTTTTTGGTACTGGGGATCGAACTCATGACCTCATGCTTGCCAGGCAGGCGCTTGTGCTGCTGAGCTAAACCCTCAGCCCTTTTTTTGTTTTCTTATGAGAGAAGATCTTGAGCTAAACCCTCAGCCCTTTTTTTGTTTTCTTATGAGAGAAGATCTTGCAAAATTGTCCAGATTGACCTCAAACTTGATATCCTCTTGTCTCAGTGACCTGAGTAGCCAGAACTACAGTGCACCACTATATCTGGCCACATTTTATATTTTTGCCTAACCTATAAAGACTTAATTTTTAATAAAAATGTGTAGGTTTATCTTGCATATAAAAATGCTTTTCTTGTGAAAAAAGCTTGAAATTACTTGTTTAAATTATCTGTTCATGAGCATTGCCTTTAACAACATTAGTATCATAATTTGCATGATAAAGTGCAGTTGTTTAAAATGTAAGTTCCAGGAGGTGGTTAGCCAATGAAATTAACTAGAAATCTTGTTACTTCCCTTTATCAGAACGAAAGAGTGAACGAATGAAAATTCATCTCTCTATAAGGGTATAGACTACTTTTAATGTTAGAGTATAAAGGGAACAATCCAAATTGGATTGCCACTGGAGTAGGAGGAAGAAAGTATCTTGGATGTGTAGAGGGACTAAACACATTAAGTCAGTTATTTGGTTACTAATTGTAAAAGAACAATTAAGGCAAAATTAAAAATGACTTAAATATATTTCTTTTAAAAAGTAAACATTTCTACATAAAATTTTTGAGGAGTTTTTATAATGCATAGTCATTACAGCATATAATTTAGTAGTATTTAGTGTATTCACAATGTTGTATACCATCAGCTCTAATTTCAAAACTTTTCTCATTACTCCACCAAAACAATCATGGTAGCTTCTAATTTGCTCCTGGTTTCTATAGATTTACATACTAGAAGCTATGTAAAGGGAATTATAGTATACATACAATATATGTCCTTTTATATATATTCTTTTGCTTAGCATAATGTTTCAGTGGTTAATCCAAGTTGCAGCATATATCAGTACTTGCATTGTATCTATATACCCATAATTTGCATATCTATTCTTCTACCGGTGAACCCTAAATTTCTACCTTTGACTGTTAATAATGTTTGTATTAACATTTATGTTAAATTTTCCTGTGAATATATATTTTCATTTTCTTGGGTTTATACCAAGCAGTGGAATTGTTGTCACATGACAATTCTATATTTAACTTTTTGAGAAACTTTGACTTTTCCAAGTGACTGAACCATTTTACATTTCCACCAGCTATGTCTGAGGACTACACTTTCTCCAATTTGATCAAACTTGTATTTTCTTTTTTTTAAAAATTAAGCCATTCTATTGAATATAAAGTAGTATCTCATCATAGTTTTGATTTGTATATCCTTAAGAATACCATTGAACGTCTCTTCATGTGCTTGCTGAGCTCTTGTATTGAGTACTTTGTTTTTTAATTGGGTTGTCTTTTCGATCATGAGTTGTAAGAGTTCTTTATTCTGTATATTGAACTCTTATGAGATCTATGATGTGCAAATATTTCATTCTGTTAGTTGCCTTTCACATTTTTATAGTGGTCTCTGATGAGCAAAAGATTTTTATTTTTATATAGTCCAATTTAACTCGTTTTTCTTTGTTGCTCTACTCTTGGCTTTAAACCTAAGAAATCACTGCCAAATCCACCATCATGATTAATGCATATGTTTTCTTCTAGGTGTTTTACAGTTTCTGTTGCTATACAGTGTTTAGATTGTTGACCGCTGAGCTGTAATATTCATATTGCCTAGGCATCCGACTTCATCCCTTTGCATGCACTCAGTCAGTTATCCCAGGATCATTTTTTGAAGAGCTTATTTTTTCTCACTGGATGGTCTTCATATCCTTGTTGAAATCATTTTAGCACAGATGTTGGAGTTTATTTCTGTACTCTCAACTCTATTCTTTTGGTGTATTAGTCTTGATTTTTTTTTTTTCAGTAGTAGGGATCAAAGTCAGGCTTCATTCATGCGAGGTAAGCACTTTAACACTGAACTGTAACCCCAAGTGTTTTTCTTCTGTTTTGAGTCTTATTATGTTGCCCAGGCTTGAACCTGCAGTCCTCCTTCCTCAGCTTGCCCAGTACCTGGGATTACAGGTGTGCGGTGCTCTACTTGTTAATCTCTTTTTTTTTTTGGTACTGGGGATTGAACTCACAACCTCGAGCCTGCCAGGCAGGCGCTTACACCACTGAGCTAAATCCCCAGCCCTATTTTTTGAGACAGGGTCTTACTATGCAGTTCAGGCTGGCCTTGAACTCACTTTGTAGCCCAGGCTGGCCTCGAACTCACAACCATCCTCCTGCCTCAGCCTCCTGAGTGCTGGGATTACAGGTGTGCGCCACCATGCGCAGCCTTTGTCTACTTAATCTTGTTACAAGTTTTGAATTCAGGAACTCTTGAGTCTTACTGTTTTAGTTTTTGTGGGTTTGTTGTTGTTGTTGTTGTTTGTTTGTTTATGCTTTGGCTATTTAGGATTTTTTGGCAGTTCCAGATGAATTTGAGAATTGATTTTTTTCATTTTTGCCCAATAGTCATTAGAAGTTTGATGGAATTTCATAGAATGTATACACTGCTTTAAGACTGCTATTTTAACAATATTCAGCATTCCAATCCATGACCATGGGATGTCCTATTTAGATCTTTAATTTTTTTTTCTTCAATATTTTGTGGTTTCTAGTATATAAGTCTCTAACCTCTTTGGTTAAATTTATTCTTAGGTAGTTTGTTCTTGTTGACATTATTGTAAATGGAATTTTCTTGAGTATTTTTTTCTGGATTTTTCATTAGTAGTGTAGATATACCTCTAATTTTGTATGTTCACCCTGAAATTGTGCTGAATTTGTTTATTAACTCTTGTAGTTTTTTGTGGATTCCCTGAGATTCCTGCTGTGTCTATAGAATTATGTATGTATAAATAAATATAGTTTTACTTCTTCCAAATCTGGATGACTTTTATTTATTTTTTATTGTCCAGTTGCTATGGCTTGAACTTCTGTTACAATGTTGAATAGCAGTGGTGAAAACAAGTATTCTTGTCTTGTTCCCTTTAAAAAATTATTTATTATGCAAGGAATGCATGTGTACTTATTAGCAATTATAAAAAATTTACAATTTATGAAATGATCCATTAATGTTCCTACCTTTCCACCCTTTACACTCGTTTTTGCTCATTCTTTTGTTTTTTCATGATGCTTCCAGATGCTTCCTTAACCTAATCCCAGGAAAAAAGTATTCAGGTAGTCTCTGTGGAGTATAAGTAAAGCATTTTATCAAGAAGAGATGGCTTATTAGTATTACTGTTGTTTTTGTGCTCAGCGATGTGGGATTTATAATAAGAACACTGACATAGAAAATCAAAAATAAAAGTGCAGAAAGTGTTGTTCAGAAAGCGCTTAGTACATAGGAGCTATCTGAAAAGTATAATTTGTGTGTCCTATTCAGAAATAGTTTGCTTTCCTACAAAGGAAATAGACTAGATGATGCTATTTAACTGTGTAGTGGTTAAGACTAGATGCTAGAGTAAGACTGGCCATATTCAAAAACCTAGCTCTACTATTTATTGGCAGTACCTTAGATAAGCTAATTTTTCTAAACTGGCAATTTTGCCCATAGGACAGGGTTATAGATAGTATGTACTTAATTTGGTTATTACATGATAGTGCAACAATAGTAAATTTTTAATAAAAAATGCCCTTTTTATAACTAAAATCTATGGAAAAATAAAAGATTTATCTTTAGTAGGATTAAATTTTGGTCTTACAATTCTGTTGTCCTGGTCAGAAAAAGTTGCATAAGGTAGGTCATGTGAGCATTCGTAGTTTTACATTAGCTTGGCACTATAGAGAAGGATATGCACTTCTGTAAAGCATTCCTTCCTAAAAGAATGTAATCCTTTTCATATGACAGTTGTATCCAGCTAGAAAAGAATATTATGATGAAGAATCTGTAATCTGTATAATTTGTGTAATAAACACTTGGTTTTTTTCAAGTAGTATTTTTATCAAGTTTTGATTGTGGTAGAATAGAAACTCTTAAACTCTTATTAAAAAGAAACATTAAAAAGCTGTCATTGTCTCACATGTACCCTCATGCTGATGTGTCACTTACAAATAGAGGTATTAGATCATTAACACTTTTTCCCCCTCAGAGAGAACATAAACAGGTTTATTGATGGTTTTCTTTGTATACTTACTAATTCTATGCACGGTTCCAGAAAGGATGTAAGACTTTCCTTATTCAGTTAATTACCAGTCCGATTTTATTACTAGTCACTTCAGTGAATAGGGCCAATCAAATCTCATGCTGTCTTGATGGTAATAATTTGATTGCTTTTTTCTTTTTTTCCCCCTGCAGCACCGGGGATTGAACTCACAACCTCGCACCTGCCAGGGCAGGCCCTTAAGCCACTGAGCCAAACTCCCAGCCCTGGTTTTTTTGAGGCAGGGTCGCACTATGTAGCTCAGGCCAGCCTTGCGCTTGCGTTGTAGCCCAAACTGGCCTCCTACTCACAACGCTTCACCTACCTCAGCCTCCCAAGTGCTGGGATTAAAGGCGTGCGCCACCATGCCCGGCTTTGATTGCTTTTATAACTCAATTTCTTCATGCATTTTATGGAAGGTTGTAGTATTTGAAAACACATTCTGACTTGTACTCATGCGGACTTTAAGAGAAACTGAATTGTGATTACTTCAAACTTGTTTGACCCAGCCCAGTAGCACTGACTGGTTATCAGATACTGTCCTGAATAGTTCTTCAGAAACACATCAGGAGCCTTCAAGGGGCACTTCAATTAAATAGTGGTATTTCCTGGATTGTCTACATGTTGTATTAGTATTTCTCAAACTTTTCCCTGCAAACTTTGTATGATGCCCTATACCTCTTCATAGCAGGTTTCACATTATAAATAATTATTTGTTTACATTTGTTATAATAATTATTTGTTTATAATTACTTATTATTTGTTTTGTTACAACACAAGTTCCAAGAGGACAAGTGCATCTTACTCATTACAAACATCCCCAAATCTTAATAATGGCTGGCATTTAGCAATCATGTAATACATTTTTATAACATGACAGACTTTCTGAAATTACCCTGATGGCCACTATGAGTCAACATATACTTCTTCAGATGTGGAAGCATAGTCCAAAACCACTTCCTCTAAAAATTAGAAAATATCTTTGAAATCACGTTTTATTTACTTTTAAAATTTATGTGACTTTTAAATACTCATCAATTGTTTGTCTCAATGTATTGCTATTCTCAAAAAAAATTGGTATTTTTGGGATATGTAGCCTGGTTTTTATGACTCAACTGTGTGTAACATGTAACTTTGGAAGGTACAACTCTTCAAACTCTGCCTTGATTTTTAGTTAATATCTTAAACTTGTGTTCACACTTGAGAAATGGAGCTAAGAAATTACCTCAAAGTTTTTTTTAAGTAGTGCATATTTGCCGTACATAATGTTTACATTCCTTGTGTGGAGTTGGTATATGTACATAACATTTTATTTCCTTTTATCAACCTTTTTCTCTCCCTCTCTCCCCTCCGTTCATCTCTTTACCCGTTTCCCATTTGAGATCTATCTACCATTTGAGATCCATCTACCTACTTCCTATTAGGTATCCTTTATTTTGTTCATTGTGTGTAATTTGGGTTTTTCATGTAATAGAAACACTGTGATATTTAAGCTTTTTCACTTAACATTGTAGTCTTAAAGTGCATCCATTTTCCTACAAATGACTCAATTTTATCTTTCTTTAGGGCAGAGTAGTGCTCCGTTGTGCGTAAATACTAATTTTTATATCTATTCATCTGTTAATGGATACATAGGCTGCTTCCAAGATATAGCGAACAGTAAAATGAAAATTTACTTAAAGTACCTGTCTACATAATATGCACTTAATTATTGGTTTGTCTTTTTTTCTTGCTAGAAAACTTCCAGTTTTCATTCTAAGTAATTTAATTTATACCTGGATTTTTCTCATTAGATATGCATAGATAAAACATTTGCCTAACAACCAAACATGTTCCAGTATTTGAGACTGGATTGTGGCTATCCATCTTAAGGGACAGAATTCTTTTACTGTGTGTAGTGAATACATCAAAAATGAAAATTCTCTAGGCAAAAATTTTAACCAATTCTAATAATGTCCACAGAGACAAATTAAATTGAATTAACTTTTATTACTATTTGTTTAACACAAGTTTACCTGTCCTAGACAAGTAAGACTTCATAGAATCTGTGCTTTATTGCACTGGATAGGCATAGAAAGGTAATGACACTGATATAATATGTGGGAAATTAGGAATGATGTTCTCCAGAATACATGAAGATTCTCAGTGATTGTTGCACGGGATCACAAAAGAGACCTTTGGTCCAAAGAAGATTTCTCTGAAAGAAAGTAGAACATCCATTAAGTTCAACTGAAAGCTAAGGTATATATTAGCTTTTGTATATTAGTTTAAAATAGACAGTCATTCCCAGGATTTGAGATACACATAGGTATTCTTTTTAGGGGACTAAAGTATAAAGAGATGAGTGGGAGGACTTGATATGGGAGCAACAAAGATCAAGAATGTAATTTATTCTTTTACTTTCCCTCCCATTGTCATTGATACACTATCATTTATCTCTAAAGAAAAGGAAAGCATGGTAATTTCAAAACTATTAATATATATAAAATTTCATTTTCCTGATACCAGAATGGACCATGAACTTTTAAATCTGCAGGTAAGAAACAAAAAGTTAAACTTTTCTTTGAAAGCCATTAAATTTCTAGGTTTTATGCAGACAGAAAAAATGTTAAAGTTACTCAATTCTCTTCTAGTTATAAGGATGACATAGTTAAAGTATAAAAACGTGTAGACTATTTTAATATAAATTGTACATATATGCAAGGTGGTGTTATCATTATGGCTTATTAGAAAAATACTTAGCAAAGTCAATCTGTTGGTACCGGGAAAATGGCATTTCAAAATAAAAAAGAAATGGCTTTTGTATAGCTACACTTGTTCAAATCCACGAACATAAATAATAACAAAACCAAATCATAAACCAAATACAAGTCTATTTCAGTAAATTTGTTTCAAGTAACACAATAAGAAAAAGGACACAGTGATTTTCATACTAGTTGACATTTCAATTTTGTAGTATAGAAACAGTTAAGTCATTTCATTGGATTAATTAACCAAGGCGTTGGGTGTAACTTAGTACAATGATTTTCAAACATTAGTATGCATCAAAGTCACCTGGAGGACTTGTTAAAACATTTGCTGAGTTCCACCTCCAGAACTTCTGTGGGGTCTGAGTGAGGAGTCCAAGGACAGATGTACATTTTCAAGGGGACTCGGTAATGATGAATCTGATATGGGAACCTCATTTTGAGAACCAGCTGACTTGGTAGAAAAAATCTGGTTCAAGTTTGGATACCTGGGTTCTAGATTCAGTGTTGATGTTATCCAATTATGTATGATGGTACTGTTCCTTTCAACTTTCTATACCTTTCCTTGGTAAGATAGCTGCCTTTCCCTCCTTACAGGAAATAAAATGGCATATGTTGAAAGTAATTTGGAAAGGTTAATTTCAGTATAAAATGTCCAAAGTCATAGTATTTGAAAGATTCCTCAATACTCAGAGGAAGATGATTTTAGAATGAAGCACTAAACATGCTTTGTTGATTTATCTGTCATTGTTTTATATTTATGGTATATCTACTTTCAAAAAAGTAATTTGTTTTGAACTTTTATTTAGTTCATTTATGGCTGATTCATACAGGGAACTAGGAAATTTTTCTTTGACCATCATTCAACTTTTCTGTCTAGCTAATCACTTGATACTTCTAGCATCTTTCATCTAAAACTATTAGTTTTTAAATGGATATAAGATGGCAGTCTTGAGGTTCATTTCTTCTACCAGTAGATTTTTTTTTTTTCTTTCTGGTACTGAGCATTGAACCCAGGGTCTTCACACTTGAGCATTCTGAACTTTCTTTTTTTTTCCATTTTGAGACAGGATTTCACTTATGTTGCCTAGTCTGATCTTGAACTTGCAATCCTCCTGTCTCAGCCTCCCAAAATATTAGGATTACAAGTGTGTGCCACCATGCCCAGCTCTAGTAGATTTTTTAATAGTGAAAAATGAGATGAGAACTTAAAATTTAATAGATTGATGTGTTAAAATTTTTTGGTTTTCATTTAGTTTTATTAAATTACCAAACTCCATTTCTTAAAAATATCCAATTCCTCACACAGTGGTGATTCTAGAAAACAGTTGAGCTTTGGACAGAATTTACTTACAAAGATAGTTGCAGCAAATGCATTTTGAGGGGGATATCTTTAAAAGGTTTGTTCTGCATCTATTTCATAGCAATACATTTTATGATTTCATTTCCTTACCTCGGGCAACACAGCAATTCACTAAAATTGCAGTAACAGGCCATTTCACATCCTTTCCCATCCCAGAAATGATCTGGGACATTTACATCAACCTGTGTCAGCTCAGTTACTCCTTCCGGAAGGCTGTGACAGTTGCGATCTTTTAGTATTTTTCTGTAGCAAGACAGTCGATTTGAAGGCATGGCTTGGACTCCTAGCAGCAAAGTTAGCCCAACGGTGACAAGTACCATAAATTTCATTTTGGCTTTTGGGCCCTGAGATAGAAGAAAAAGCAGAATGTGTGAGTCCTTGTTTTCTGAAAGATGTAATTCACAGGACTATGAAATTCTATAGCATTCCCCTGAACTCTTGGATAAAAGGAGGTGGTCTTTTCTGTGGTCCTCTTTGTGTTTCTCCAAGTAGAGTTTTCTGACCATCTCTGATAAAAATCACTTAGAATATTTGTTAAAAATCAAATGCTTGAAGCCGGGCGTGGTGGCTCACGCCTTTAATCCCAGCACTTGGGAGGCTGAGGTAGGTGGAGTGTTGTGAGTTCGAGGCTGGCTTGGGTTACAAAGTGAGCGCAAGGCCGGCCCGAGCTACATAGTGCGACCCTGCCTCAAAAAACTAGGGCTGGGAGTTTGGCTCAACAGCTTAAACGCCTGTCTGGCAGGCGCGAGGCTGTGAGTTTGATTCCCGGTGCCGCAAAAAAATAAAAAAATAAAAAAAGTAAAAAAAAAGTTAAAAAAATCAAATGCTTGAATTCCATTAAAAAATATCAAATGAGAAAAGCAGGGGGAGGAAAGATGCAGTGGTAAAAGAATCTGCATTTAGTAAGATACTCAGAGTTGTGTGTGTCAGTGTGTGTATGTGTGTGTGTATGGTTTGTGTGTGTACATATGTGGCGTGTGTACCTGTGTGTCTGTGTGTGCCCTCAGTAGAGAACAACTGCTTTTATAAAGGTATGGCTCAGGTAAATTAAAAGAATAAATAACATCATCAGTATAATGAATCTTGGGGTGCACAGTATGGCTCTGCGACAGACCAATTGCCTGGCATGTGTGAGGCCCCGGATTTGATCTCCAACATTGCAAAGACAGGCAGATAAAAAAAAGTGATGTGTCTTTACCTTGTATATCTTGCATCCTAACAACAACATTGTCAAAGAACGGAGCTCCTATCCTGACAGAAATGAAAAACTCATATTGATGGATAGTACTATATAGGTAATATTTATAGCTTGGCTAAGTTTTTAAAAATCCTTCAGCATTTCTTTTAGGGCTTATTTGTGTTACAAATTCTTATTAATGTCTTTTATCTATATAGACTATGTTATCTTAACTACAGTTGAAAACAGCAGCTTAAATTCCTCCTTATAAGCATAACAGTGATGGGGAACATTTTAGAGCTTTCAGTGATAGAAGCAGCCTGCTGAGACACACCCGCCTAGGTTCACCACCACTGATACCCTGTCCTTGAATACTTGCTGTCATGGAGAAATCAATTCTGATTAAGTCAACATATTCCACTGATATTTTGCTTATTGTAAAATATTTTTTCTGTAACTTTTACCAGTCAGTCCTGGTGTGAAGCCTTGGGTGCATACTAAACAAGTGTAATTCCTCTTCCAAGAGATATTGAAATATAGCTTTTGCATCTAACTACAGAATATCCATCCTCTATGTACTCAGGCTCCTCTGGCTTCTATATTAGACATCAAGAAAATGCAGGCTATTTTAGCAAGGAAGAATAACAAAGAATACACAGCCATTCAGATTTTGTCTTGGTGACAAGTGCCAATGTATCTTTCCTAGCATGAAAAGAGGGAAACAGAGATAAAGAATACTTGTCATTGCATATTGTACTTGAAAGAAAATATTGTTGAAAGGAAATTTTAGTATGGAATTTTCAGTGATTAGACATATATTAGTAGTAAGTCATTTTAGGTAAGATTAGATTTTTTTAAATAACCACATTTACTATTTTAAGTTTAAAGAATAAACAATATTCCATTAAAATCCTGAGAGTTTTAGTTTTTCTTCAACTTCACATTCTGAGCTAGTCATTTTTTACTTTGTTTACATATTTGTTTAAAATTACAACTATCCAATATATTTTCTACCTTCAAATTTTAGTGAGAAGGCAAAAATGAGATCTGCTTTATTGTATATATATATATATATATATATATATGTATATATGTATGTATATGTATATGTATTTATATACTGAGGCTCGAACTCACAACCTCACACCTGCCCAGCAGGTGCTTAAGACACTGAGCCGAACTTCTAGTCCTATTTTTTTCAAGACAGGGTCGCACTATGTAGTTCAGGCTGGCCTTGCTCACATTGTAGCCCAAGCTGCTCTCGAACTCCTCCTACCTCAGCCTCCCGAGTGCTGGGATTAAAGGTGTGCACCAAAATGCCTGGCTTGTATATGTTTTCTTAATGGAGCAAGACAATACAGTAATATAGTGCATCGTAATCTAACATACATGCACACACACAAATGATACCTTTTGGTAGACTTTTGCAGATAATAGTTTAAATTTCGTATATTAAAATATTCTACCTTCAGTTACTTCAGATTAGGATCTTTCTTAATTCCTATACAGTATATAATGTTAAAAAGCTGTATTTCTTGCCTTTAATCTCAGCACTCAGGAGGCTGAGGCAGGAGGATCATTGTGAGTTTGAGACCAGCCTGGGCTGCAAAGTGAGTTCAAGGCCATCCTGAACTGCATGGTGAGACCCTGTCTCAAAAAACAGAGCTGGGGATTTAGCCCAGTGGCCTAAGCACCTGCCCAGCAGGCACAAGGTTGTGAGTTTGATCCCCGGTACCAAAAAGAAAAAAGAAAAGAAAAAAAAAAGGCTGTATTTCTTGACATTTTCAGTCTAATCTTCAAGAAGAGTAGTTAAAGATACTATATATTGAATATTTACTGTGTGGCAGGAGTCATCAAAACCATTATATTAAAAAATATTTTGGTATACAGCTGAACCCCCACTATATAAGCAAAATTTTAATACCTTTATTGAGCTAACATTGACATATGATGAACTGCAGATACTTAAACAGTTTGAAAAGTTTTGATATGTATATTCCTATAAACCCATCACTACAATCAAGATAGTAAACACACTTACCATCTCTAAAGTTCCTCATAACTTTTTATAATCTCACCCTCCCTGTCCCCCATCCTATATAGGCAACTACTGTTCTGCTTTCTGAAGCCAAATGCTATTTTTCAAGTACTACAATTTCACGTAAGTGCAACCATGAAA
This sequence comes from Dasyprocta punctata, assembly GCA_004363535.1. Classification (NCBI taxonomy): domain Eukaryota; kingdom Metazoa; phylum Chordata; class Mammalia; order Rodentia; family Dasyproctidae; genus Dasyprocta; species Dasyprocta punctata. Next base: position 7,029 of record RJWM01018248.1, on the reverse strand, counting down.
TATACACTCTCTTATGTGACTTATTACATTCATCTTACTAATCTTGAAATTTATATACAATTGTATGTATCAATAGCTGATTCCTTTTTATTGCTGAAAAGTGTTCCTATGTATACACTATGAATTGTCTCTCCATCCAACTGTCAGTGAATATTTAAGTTGTTTTCAGTTTGGGGCTATTATAGATAAAATTTTTGTGAACACTGTGTATAAGTCTTTGCAGGATCATGGTATTGATTACTCGAGTGAATACTTAGGTGGGGAATACAGATATTCCTTGTTTAACAATTGAGCTACATTCCTGTGACTAGATTATTAGTTAAATTCATTGCTAAATAATACATTATATATAGTATTGTATTAAAATATTAGAACAAAGAAATGCTCAAAGGAAATTCCAATTTGATGACTTTACTTTTATTTGCATAGCTCTTACATGCACTGCTGTAATGTATAACAGAACATAAAACTACAGTATTGTACTTTTCAGTGCAATCAGCAAACATTACAGGACTGCATAAACAAGATGTACTGTACAAAAAAGATATTGAGAATCTATAAATAGAACTGCACAAAAAGACTATATTAACTACTTATTGAATATGGTGCTTTGTATGGACTGAAGATCATTTTTATATGTATGTGTTTGTTCAGTAATTTTAGCACCATATTAAAAAGACTTGTTTCTGCATTTAATATCTTTGCTTCTGTCAAATAACAGTTTTCACTGGAGGTGTAAGGCTGTTTTCATAGTCTCCATTTTTTCCATTGGTCTAGTTGTCTATCTTTGTGCCAAAATTAGTTTCTAAATCATAATTATTAACACAAATTATTGTACAAATTAATGAGGTTCATTGTGGCATTTATACTCATGTATATATTACACTTTAATAATATCCATCCTTCTCTCTACCCTTTCTTTTCCTTTCTTTCCCCCTTCCCTTGTTCGCTTTCTTCCAAAAGCCCTTCTTCTACTTTCAGGTGTTTTTTGTTTCCACATATAAGAGAAAGTATATAATACTTGTCTTTTGGTGACTGCCTTATTTGACTTAATATGATGCCCTCTGGTTCCATCCGCTTCCCTGAAATAACATGATTTTATTTGGCTTTATGTCTAAATAATTCTCCATTGTGTATATATAGCATATTTTCATTATCCATTCATCTCTTGATGAGCACCAAGATTCCATATCCTACCTATTGTGAATAGTGCTACAATTAGCGTGGATACGCAGTTAACGCTTTTGTGTGCTGACTTCATTTCTTTCCTATATGTAAGCAGGAGTGGTAGCGCTAAAGATGGCCGTTCTATTTTTAGTTTTTGGAGGACCCTCCATAGTGACTATGGTGACTTACATTCCTCCCAACAGTTTGCAGAGTATGTAAGAGTTCCTTTATTCTATATCCTTACCAGTATTTGCAAAACTACTGTTTTGACTACTGGCACTTCATAATAATTATTGGACTCAGGGAGAGTTAGTTCCACAAATTTGTTCTTTTACCAAATTTTTAGGGCAATTCTAGGTCTTTTGCATTTCTAGATGAACTTTGATATTCAGTCTTCAATTTCTGTAGAAAAAGCCTGCAGGCATTTTGACTGAGATTCCTTGACTTATAATATTACATTTTCTAAAAAATAAAAAAAAATATTACATTTTTTGACTCATAAACATATTTTCCATACATTTGTGCTCACTTATTTGTAGATTTATATTATAATTTTATTTATTTTTTATTGTAATGAAATACTTACTGAGATTTACATCTTAACAGATTTTTAAGTGTATAACAAGTGCATAATTGTTACCCGTAAACATAATATGGACAGCAGATCTCTAGTGCTTATTTCTCTTACACAACTGAAGTTCGTACCCATTGGTTAACAATTCCCATTGCCCTCATCCCTAGCTTCCAACAATGATAGATTCTTGGTTTTAATGAGTTTTACTATTTTTGATATCCTACATAAATAAAATTTGCAGTATTTGTCCTTCAGTGTCCGGCTTATTTCACTTAGTCTAACATTCATCTAGAGTGCTGCTTATTGCAGAATATTCTTTATTAAGAATAAGTAATATTCCATACTACTTGTGTATCGTTTTCACATACAACTGGAAAGCTACATTTATAAAATTCATTTTATCTATAAATACACATTTAGTTTGTTTTTACATCTTGGCTATTGTGAATGGTGCTACTGTGAACATGGAAGTGCTAGGAGGTCTTCGAGATCCTGGTTTTAGCTCTTTTGAATACATATACCCAAAAGTGGAATGTCCTTATCATATAGCAGTTCTGTTTTTAAATTTTTGAGGAGCCTCTATGTTATCTTCCATAGCAGTTACACAATTTTGCATTCCTATCAACTGTATATAATGGTTTTAACTTCTCCACATCCTTGCCAAAAGTTGTTGTCTTATTTTTTGGTTTTCATTTGCATTTTCCTGATGATTAGTGATCTTGAAGATTATAGATAGATATATGTATATAGATATAGATATATAGATATATAGATACGTATCTGTTGACCATTTGTGTATCTTCTTTGGAGAAATGTCTATTCAAGTCTATGACCCATGTTTAAGTGGGTGATGATGGTGATGATCACTGTTATTGCTGTTGAGTTTTAAGAGTTTCTTACATATTTAAAAATTAACTCCTTATCCAACACATGTCTTGCAAATATTTTGCCTCATCCCATAGGGTGTCTTTTCACTCTACTAATTATTTTCTTTGCTATGTAGAAACTCTGTGGTTTTATATAATCACATTCGTCTATTTTCGTTTTTGGTTCCTGTGTTTTTGATGTATCCATGGAATTACTGCCGAGGTCAATGTCAAGAAACTTTTCCTCTGTATTTTCTTCTATGTGCTTTACTTTTAGTTGTTACATTTTTAAATCCATTTTGAGTTGATATTTTTGTTGAGTATAAGGATCCAATCTCACCCTTTTGCATATGGACATCCAGTTTTCTTCTCATGAGTTTTGTTGTTGTTGCTTTTCAAGGCACATTTTTTTCATTCCCATGATTTTTTGATGAAACTATCCCTTCCTCATTCCATAGTATTGACAATTGGCAGAAGATCAGTTTATTATACATATATAATACATATATAATATTATACATATATTATACATATACTCTATTCTGTTCCAGTGGTCTATATGACTGTCTTCATGCCAGTACCAGTTTTTAATTGCCATGGTTTAGTTATACATATATTTGAAGTCAGAAAGAGTGATGCTTCCAGTTTTGTTCCTTTTCAAGATTGTTTCAGTTATTTTTTAAAGTTTGTTGGTATAACTTAGATAAACATAATGACCATATTCATCATAGGGAATTTGTACCTGTACGTGATACATCTCAATTTCTCTTTTTTCCCCCATTCCCCTTCAATCCCTTTAGTCCCCTTCCCTTCCTCATTTAAAAAGCATTGTTTCCATTTTATCTATCATTTTTTTCTTTTCCCTTCCTTATTTCCTTTTCCCTTCTCCCTAATTCTCCTTTCCTTTTGAATAATTTCTTCCTATTTCACAGTACATTTTGGTCCTTCTTTACACTTTCAGTTTCTCATATCAGACAGATAATGTGATATTTACATATGTGTCTAATTTATTTCACTTAAGAGTACGGTTTCAAAGTGCATCCAGTTTGCTATAAATGTCTCAAGTTTATCTTTCTTTATGGCTGAGTAGTGTTCCATTGTATAAAAAGTCCACATGTTTTTCATCCTTTCTTGGTTTATGGACATTTCAGTTTTTCCAAGATTTAGCTATTACAAATTGTGCTGCTCTAAACATGAATGTTCATATATTGCTGTTGTATAATGCTTTTAATTCTTTTGGGAAGATACCAAGAAGGGGAATGACCGGGTCAAATGGAACCTCTACTCCTAGTTTTCTGAGGAATCTCCACACTGATTTCCATAGTGGTTTCACAAATCTACACTCCCACCAATAGTGGAGAAGGGTTCCTTTTTTCCTACAGCCCCTCCAGCATTTGTTATTTGTTGATTTCTTGATAATAGTCATTCTTTCTGGAGTGAGACAGAAGTGACTATTGTTTTAATTTGCATCTCTTGAATGACCAGTGATGTTAAACGTTTTTTCATATATCTATTTGCTGTTTGTACTTCTTCATCAGAGAAGTGTGCATTCATCTCAGATGACCATTTTTGGATTGGATCCTTGAATTTGGAGGGTCTGATTTTTTTCAATTCTTTCTATATCCTAGATATTAGTCCTTTGTTGGAGGAACAATTGTTTAAAAATTTTTTCCCACTCTGTGGGTTGTCTCTTTGCTCTGTTGGTGATTTTTTTTTTTGGTATGCAAAAGCTTTTCAATAAAATGAATCCCAGTAGCTGAGTCTTTATAATATTTCCCATGCAATTGAGGTTTTGATCATAAAGCCTTGGCCTACACCGATGTCTTCAAGACTTCTACCTATTCTCTCTTACACCAGATTTAGTATTTGTTTTAATATTTAGATCTTTGATCCATTTTGATTTTAGTTTAGTGCATGGCAATAGACATGGGTCTAGTTTTGGTCTTCAGTTTGTGAAAGCCAGTTTTTCCAGAACCATTTATTAAGGAGGGTATCTTTCTTCCAGTGAACATGTTGGGCACCTTTGTCAAAGATAAAGTGACTGAGTCTGTTTGGAGTTGTTTCTGCATCTTCTAATCTGTTCCATTGATCCTCAAGTCTTTGTTTTTTTTCTTTTTGCCAGTACTATAATGTTTTTAATTATAGTAGTTTTGTAGTATAGTTTCAAGTCAGGGGTTGTGATGTCCCCTACTTGCCTTTGTTGCCCAGAATTGCTTTTGCTATTCAAGGTCTGTTCTGGTTCCAAATTAATTTTAAGACTGTTTTCTCTAATTCTGTGAGACATGCTGTTGTTATTTTGATTGGGGTTGCATTAAATCTGTGTGACAATTTTGGACATATGACCATTTTCATTATATTGGTTGTTTCTACCCAAGAATAATGGATATCTTTTCATTTTCCTGATATCTCTTCAATGTCTTTTTTCAGAGTACTATAGTTTTCAGTGTAGAGGTAGATCTTTTACTGTCTTCATTAGATTGATTCCTAGGTATTTTTTTTGTATGCTATGGTGAAGAGTATCATTTCACTAGTTTCTCTCTCAGTGAGTTTGTTATTTGTATGCAGGAAGGCTACTGATTTTTGAGTGTTAACTTTGGTTATTAAATCTAGAAGTCTTTTGGTAGAATTTTTGGAATCTTCTATGTAGAGTATGCAATAATTTGTCATCTGCAAATAATGATAATTTAACTGCTTCCTTTCCTGTCCTTATTCCTTTTATTTCTCCCTTTCATTTAATTGCTCTGGCTAATGGTTCCAGAACTATATTGAATAAGAGTAGTGACAGTGGGCATCCTTGTCTTGTTCCTGATTTTTGAATGAAAGCTTTCAGTTTTTTTTTCCATTTAGTATGATATTGTCTGTTGGTTTATCATAGATGGATTTTATCAGATTGAGATAAAGACCATCTATTCCAATTTTCTGTAGGGTTTTTTTTTTATCATGAATGGATGTTGGACTTTGTCAAACACTTTTTCTGCATCTATTGAGATGATCATATGGTTTTTGTGCTTGGCTCTTTCAATATGGTATATCACATTTATTGATTTGTGTATGTTGAACCATCTCTGTATCCCTGGTGTGTTGGTTACTTTTCTCTCATTGGGAGACAAAATACCTGATGCCAAAATGAAGGAAGAAAAGATTTATTTAGCTTACAGGTTTTTGGAGGTTTCAGTCCATAATTGCCTGGCTCCAAGGCAGGGTGACATGGCACAGGGGCAGCCATTCATGGCAATGACAGGTACCAAGGGCAACAAGAGCAAAAACGTGTAAAAAGGGGAAAGCATGCCTCTTTCCTTCCTTCTCTTATGTTGTATGCCAGCTCTCTGCCCCTGGACAGGTGCAGCACTCACACCACCAATCCCAGTTCTAGATAATGAACTAATCACAGACATTAGGTTCAGCCACTTCCGTGACTGTGTGAGGCTTTGGGGGGATATCCAAATACAACCAAATCACCTGGAATGAATCCTACTTGGTTGTGGTGTATAATCTTCTTGATAATTTGCTGCGTTCTGTTTGCCAGCATCTTACTGAGGATTTTTGCATCTCTGTTCATTAGGGAGATTGACCTTGTAGTTTTCTTTTTTGGTTGGATCCACCTCTGGTTTTGGTATCAGGTTAATGCTTGCTTGCAGGAGCGAATTTGAGAGTACTGCTTCCCTTGCAATTTCATTTAAGAATTTGAGAAGTAGCAGAATTAGGTCTTCTCTAAAGTTCTTGTAGAATTCAGCAGTGAATCTGTCAGGGTTTGGGCTTGTCTTTCTTGGGAAGTTTTTAATTATGTCTTTAATTTCATTGCCTAATATTGGTTTATTTACAACTTTTATATCTTCTTGATTCAGGTTTGCTAATTCATATATATCTAGGAATCTGTCCATTTCTTCTGTGTTTTCCATTTTATTAGAATATATGATCTCAATGTAGGTATTGAGCTTGCGGACAGAACCAGGGTCGGGTCCGCATCCCGCGCGGTGCCCAGCACAGCTCCCTGGGACCGGGAGGCCTTCGCCCCCAGCCAGTAAAGGAGGAGACTCCAACTGCACGCCCCCGGAGGCCGCCCTTCCTTGCTGCGCACGGGACCCAGCCTAACGGGTCCCGCGATCCTGCACGCCGCGAACCTCAGGGAAACGCCGGCCAGCCGCGCAGGACACAGAGGTACGCAGCCCAGCCCAAATCAGCCCAGGAACCCAGAGCTGCTCACCGGGGAATTGAGCATCATAGCTGCAGGGACCTGGAGAGCTTGGGGCCCCCCCACCAGAGTGCAGAGCGCACAGCAGCTCCATTCTTCAGCCGCGCGGCTCAGCTCGAGCGTGTGACATCCCACAGCTCCTGTGCAGACCGCACCGCCCAGCAGGGTTGCTCCCGGCACTGTAGGCCTGGGACCTGCCCGGGCCTGCCCCGCAGGATTAGCTGTTGGGC
>RJWM01018247.1:0-41449 GCA_004363535.1 Dasyprocta punctata | reverse complement strand
TTTTTTTTTTTTTTTTTTTTTGGCACTGGGATTGAACTCACAACCTCACGCCCACCAGGTAGGCACTTAAGCTGCTGAACCAAACTCCCGGTCCTAGTGTTTTTTGTTTGTTTGTTTGTTTGTTTTGGTGGCACAGGGGATTGAACTCTCAACCTCGCACCTGCCAGATAGGCACTTAGGCCACTGAGCCAAATTCCTGGCCCTCGGTCCTAGTTTTTTGAGGCAGGGTCACACTGTGTAGCTCAGGCCGGCCTTGTACTCGCATTGTAGCCCAAGTTGACCTCAAACTCACAACGCTTCTCCTACCTCAGCCTCCCAAGTGCTGGGATTAAAGGCGTGCGCCACCACGCCCAGCTTGCACTTGGACTTTTCAGCGATGCTGGAACTGCTAGGATTTTGGCAATTTGAAGATGAACTATATGGATTTGGCATAAAGAGATGTGTGTATTTGGGGGGCCAGAGTTCACATCTAGGTGCACCTCCAAAGCCTCACAGATCATAGGCAGAACCTTTGGAAGGCGATTGGGTTACAGGGGCTTTATAGCTGACCTGCTGTTAGGAGGTAGAGCTGGCTGGGTCACTGTGGGCATGACATGAAGGTCAGATCTCTCTGGCTCATCCCTGGACCCTCTGCTTCCTGGCAGCCGTAAGGTCAGCAGCTGTCCTCCACCCAGGCCTTGCACTACCCCTTCTTGCCTTGTAGCTGGCAAACTGGGGACAAAAAAAGTGACCTAAAATAAACCTCTCAAGGAAAGTAAGACTCCACCTTTGCACATAGTGTTTTGCCTTTATCTCCCTAGTATTGCTAAACATGGTGGCACATGCCTGCCTCAGGAGGCTGAGGCAGGAGGATTGCTCCACTTCTGTCCTCCTGAAGCCCTGCCTGGCATCTAACCTGAGGTGTAGGCCGGTGCCCTCAGCTGTCAGATGTGGGCACTGCACCTCAGCTACTGCAGTGGCTGATGGCCCCTTCTCTCTCTGACCTAGGAGAAGCCTCCGGTGTCTTTAAGATTGTGCTGGGACCTGGCCATAACTCCTACACCTTTACGCCCCTGTCGAAACTTGGGAAGGAGACCTTCTATGTAGAAGCAATAGAGTTCCCATCTGCCAACTTCTCAGGTCTGATCTCCTTCTCCATCTCCCTGATTGAAGATCCTCCAGTCCCGGTATGTTACCACAGAAAAAAAGAACCTTAGTCGGGGAACAAGGTGGAGGAAGAAGCATCTCCCAGAGCAGGGTTGGGGGGAGGTGCCAGATGGTAGTATAAGGTTTCCGGAGAAAGCAGTGGAAGGCAGTGGGATCTGGGCTGAAAGCTTGGGGGTACAAAAAAGAGAGATGATGTCAAGTCAGGTCACTGCCGGGCCCTTGTCTTACATTGCAGTCAATTCCAGAGGCCCCGGTGTACAAGGACTCGGTGGTGTTCCGGGTGGCTCCCTGCATCTTCACCCCCAGCACCCAGATGCCTCTAGAAGTGTACCTGTATGGGTAAGAGGCCCTTGGGCTGCCGGCAGCCTTCTTCCCTGGTACCCCCTCTGTGTCTGCAGGGCGGGTGGTGAAGATGGCTAGATGTCACCCCCCCAGGAATGGAGCTCTCTTACCCAGTGGCCTGCACCTACCTCAAGACCACCATCTGATAGGTGCTTGTATATTAAGGCTTGGAATGGACCAGTGAATGAAGTAGTCTTCCAGCCCTTATTTGGGTTGGGGGTCACACAAAAAGCGTTATTTCAGGTAGCATCAAGTGCTACAAACCAAGGAAAAAGGGAAGAGGTAAGGATGAACATTTTGCAGAAACCAAAGGGACTCCTAGCTCCCTGGACCAGGCAGTTGGCAAAACGAACAGAACCTTTGGGCCCATGCACCAAAGCAAAGCCTCAGAAGCTGTGCTGTACCAGACCCGCAGTAGCAGTGCTGCAGAGCTGGCCCGTCTCCTGGCTGCCTGCAGGTGGGACAGTAGCAGGGTCCCCTATTGTCACGTAGGTGCCCTGGTTCCTCTGTCTTGTTGTAATGCTTCTCTTAGACTGACATCTTAATCTCTGCTAGGCCCAGGAAGGGGAAAGCTGCTGTCCTGGCCAAGTTGCGTGTCACTCAGGGATTCAGAAGTCTCTTGAGCCACTGTAATCACATGCCAGAGGCCTGTGGGCAGGCAGGTGACAGGATCTGTGTGGCCATGCACTGGGGGAGAAGGATCCTAGGGAGACTCCGGTGGGAGAGTATTAAGGTTTCTCTGCACAGCCTCTCTGGCCATGCAGAAAGTCCAGGGTATAAATGAAAGGCACGAGGCCAGTGCTGACGCTGCTGTGGCTCGGGCTGGAGTGGGAGGAGCCTGGCCTCCACCCCAGGGAGAGATGTTCTGCCCAACTCCATGCCAGCCGCCTCTGGTATCGCAGCCGCTGGTCTTCCTAGCACATGTCTGGCATGAGGGCTGTTTTATAAGGTGGGAGGCAGAGATGCTAATGACTTCGCAGAGGGGAAACTAATATGAGTTCAACAGCAACTGTAGGAGCCCAGGCAGCAGGATGGCTGCACGGGGACGAGTGGTGGTTTAGAGGTTCCCATCACCATGGCCCTTTCTCCCGCTATTCTGGGTAACTTGATTCGTAGGGAAGAATATCATAGAACGTGGGTCTGATCGGGGCTGGGAGTTAGCCAGGGAGGGAGCTCAGGATGGAGGTCAAAGGCGTAGCTACCAGGAGGCAGCGGAGACTCCACCCTGGCTGCGGAGGGAGGTGGAGAAACGGTGACCAGAATGACAGCCGTCAAGAGCCGGAGGTCCTGATGAGATTGGGCTGCTGGCCATGGAGCTGGGAGGGCACAAAAGGAAACTGGAGGTTGGGACAGGAGGCCAGATCAAGGTGTTGGAAGTGGGGTGACCATCAGAAGAGGGGGCTGAGATACAATGGAAAATGTTGGTTTGGGCTGGGGGTGTAGCTCCCTAGTTAGAGCACTTGCCTAGCATACTGTACCCTGAGGGGACAGTGGCTCCTTTCACCTTGTGGGGACAGAGGTCCTAGCTGGGGGGACCCAGAAGGCCTCCCCGAGCAGGCCAATCTCTTACACAGAGACGTGAAGGTCCAGGGGTTTGTGGACGCAGTGACGGCACTGAGTGAGAAGACTGACAGCCAGGTGGCGACTGTCTACGAGGACTCTAACCGCCTGGGCAGGTGGCTCCAGGTAACGCCTCACTTCCCGCAGCCTGGCCTGGGGGGTAGGGGGCTCGTATCCCGGATGAGGATTTTGGAGGAGGCATCTTTGCCTCTCGGACTTGATCAGTGGCTCGGGGGAAATGACAAGCCTGACCTAGCTGTCGAGGGATAAGGCTTAGGGTCCCACCTCTCCCCGCCTTAGGACACACGTATGTTCCAGGCCCTGGAGGGCCTGCTGCCTTCCACTGTAGGCTCGGGCCAGGCCTGCCCTGCCCTGGCACAGCACCAGGTCCAGAGCCAACTCGGCTTCAGTGCTGGGGTGCCATTCTGTCCCGGGCTCAAGCAAGTGCCATATGCTGGGTGTACCCCTCTGAGGTACAGAGAAAGCAGGAGGGGACAGGTGGCCCTGATCTGACAAGCCTGGAAATGAGACAAATGGTGAGGTACTAGAACTAGGGCAAGCGAGGCACTAGTGACTGGGAAAATCCTCAGAGGAGCCTTAAGAAACAAGGAGCTGGCACGTGTGACTGTGAACAGATTAGAAATGGGAAAGACACTGACAGTGCACATGGCCACACCGTGAGCAGAGGTCAGAGCTCAGCAGGAGCCGCACTGTGGTGCAGGTTAAAGAACAGAAACTAAACCAAAGCAGGATGGGATAACATTAAAAGCAACGAGTTAATCCCAGCACTCTGGAGGTTGAGGCAGGAGGATCGTTGTGAGTTTGAGACCAACCTGGGCTACAAAGTGAGTTCTAGGCCAGCCTGAACTGCATGGTGAGACCCTGTCTCAAAAAAAGGCAATAAGGGCCAGGGATTTAGCTCAGTGGTTTAAGTGCCTGCCTGGCAAGTGCAAAGTCATGAATTCAACCCTCAGTACCCGCCCCCCAAAGTCAATAAATAAATGCAACAAGTTAAGTGTAAGAGAAAAGTTGAGGTCAGATGTGGTGGCACATGCCTGTAATTCCAGCTACTCAAGAGGCTGAGGCAGGAGAAGCCCAAGTTTGAAGCCAGCCTGCACAACTTGGCAAGACCTTGTCTTGAAAGGGAGAGATTGGTTTGGATTTTCTAAAAGCCCCTGACCAGGATGTAGGGGACAGATCTGGGTAAGGGGAGACTGGCTGGATGGCGTGGCAGTGGGATAGGAGGATGTCATGGTGGCCTCCCCAGGGTACCAGAGATGAGGTGACTCGGAGCATATGTGAGGTAAAGCCCCCAAGACTTGTCATTTTGGGTGGGGAGGAAGAGAGAAGAATCTAGATGACCCATTTTTCAAACCTGAAGAATGAGAACAGGTTAGGAAAGGGCACCTGAACTGGGTTTTGAAGGCTGAGCAGGAGTTGGCAGTGGGAGGGTTTGTTGGCACTGTCTCTGGAGGTGGCCCACATCCAGGGAGCTGGGGGCCCACAGATTAGACATGAGCGGGAGCTGTTGGAGTAAGACGACCTCACAATCTTCCTGTCTTTTCCAGGATGAGATGGCCTTCTGCTACACCGAGACACCCCACAAGATGACGTCCTTTGTCCTTGACACCCCACGGGCCACGAAGCTTGATGAGTTCCCCATGAAATATGCACTGGTGTGGGGCTTAGTTTAGCTGATCTGAATACAGTCTAAACTCTCAGGCCTGGGGTTTGCCCAGAAATGATGGGGTCCCCAGGGGGAGGTGCAGGTGGCCTGGGTGTGTGTATGTGAGGTGGCTGACAGCCTAGATTAGGAGTAACAATCGGGATTCACTGCCACCCGCCTCCTAACACCCCTTACTCCCACGGGGTTCCCTTCCAGAGCCCTGGCGTTGGCTACATGATCCAAGACACCAAGGACCACACGGTGGCCAGCCTGGATACCATCGGGAACCTGATGGTGTCCCCACCTGTCAAGGCCCAAGGGAAAGAGTACCCCTTGGGCAGAGTCCTATTTGGCAGCAGCTTCTACCCCAGGTGAGCCGAGAGGCCCAGAGGTGACCAGAAGCTGAGTCTCTCCGGACCTCAGCTGGCATCCGTGCTGGATCATTTCTCAAACGAAATGCAGACGTCTGAGCCATTGGCTCATGCAGGAGACTAAATGTAGAAAAAGCAAACTATTCATTCTGTGGTGATTCCGGAGTTTAAATTGAAGCAGGAATTTAGCCTATCAACCGCACAAGATGCCATTTGCACAAAACATGCGGCTCTTAGTGTCTGTTAAACCTAAAGCCAGGTGACCCTGAGTCCCAGATTCAATCTGTGTAGTACAGGTCAGCTCCATCCCGGGTTGGGTCGGAGAAAGGGATTTTTTTAGCCAGCCCACGGCGAGTCAGAGCAGTTGACACTGGGCAAGCAGCCACGCCGACTTGGGCTGCGTGCCTTCTCCTTTCCAGCACCGAGGGCCGGGCCATGAGTAAGAGCCTCCGCGACTTCCTGTACGCGCAGCAGGTCCAGGCGCCCGTGGAGCTCTTCTCGGACTGGCTGATGACCGGCCACGTGGACGAGTTCATGTGCTTCGTCCCTGTGGAAGACAAGAGCAAGGATGAGAAGGTCCGTAGTGGGGGGCACCTCCTATCGGCACCCCTCAGACGTTGCCGGAGATGGGTGCGGGCTTGTGACTCAGGGGCTCCATTCCCAGGGCTTCCGGCTGCTCCTGGCCAGCCCCTGCACCTGCTACAAGCTGCTCCGTGAAAAGCAGAAGGAGGGCCATGGGGATGCGACTCTGTTTGAGGGTGTTGCCCCTGACCTGCTGCAGGCTAACGGTAAGGGATCCCTCCAAGACCCCGAGCCGGCTCCGTTCCCAGGTTCCTGTCCGCAGATGGCCTTTACCCGGTCTCCTTGGCCGGGGTCTGGCCCCCTTCAGGGAGTGAGCACTGCGTGAATACCTGGGCACTGGGGCTTCATGGGTCCCCGGGGTCCCCCTCAAGGAAACATAAGTGGACAAGCAGAGATGGTGTGGCTGGTGCTGTGGCCATTCTGTCCTAGATATGGCGGGAGCAGATGAAGGGGCTTTTCCCAGAAAACGGGGCAGGGTGTGAGGACATTCTCTACAGCCTCAGTAGCCATGCTGAGGTCTGAGGACCAGCAGCTTTAGCGTCCCTGGAAGTTGGGTGACTTTTATGGTGGGGCTCAGTGGCCTCTTGGCCACGAGTACTGTGGAACGTAGTATTTGCTGAGCATGGGCCACATGCCAAAGACTGTCACCTCAGGGCTGGTGACTGCATCTTTGACATCACTGTGCCAAAGGTTAGGCAACTGGGAATTAAATTAACCATAGGCAGAAGGAGCCAGGCTATGCAGGCCCAGTAGGGCACAAAGGTGTCCCCTAAATGAGCAGTGGGCAAGTTGCCCTGCTCAAGTTTTCTCGCTGCCTCCCTCAGGCCAGGGACAGTGACAGGTGGTGACGAGTCCTGCCTGGGCTCTCGGGCGTGGACCCTGGTAAGTCCCTAGGTGTCAGACTTGACTTGGGGTGGACCCCGGGGACTGGCAGCCCTGTTGCCATTGTCACCTGCTGGCTGTGCCTGGCTCTGGGCAGTCCAGCCCCTGCTCTGACCTGCCTGTCCTCTCTTCCCTGTTATAGGAAGGGAGGCTAAAACCATCAACCAATTTCTTGCTGATAAAGTCTTGAGATCGCAGAATGACTATGTGGAGGTAGGGGGCCGGGGTGCGGGGACTGTTCCCAAGGAGGGCGGCTGGCAACTTCCCTGTCTTTCCTCCAGCCTCTCATACAGGCTGGATTCAACTCCTGGGACGGAGGGTGGGGATGGACAGGGAGGCTGGGGGTGGCATGTCGGAGGCCAGGGCCAGTCTGCTTGCTCAGCTGGTTTCCCACCCTGGCTGTCGGAATCCCTCACCAGAGTCTTTCCAAGTTGTCGGAAAGGCCCTGACAGTGTGGACCAGCTCCTAGCTGAGCTCCTGCTGTGGCCCGGGCACCATGGGAGCTGCCTCTTGGGACCTCAAGAACATGGAGAGCCCAGCCTGTGTATGAGGGCAGGGCGACTGAGGGCAGAGGCACTGGCTAAGATGAGGCGGACCTGGGTCTGTGTCCAGGTGCACATCAGAGTCTGTGCTCTGTGGGTTGTGCCTCTTGAGTGGCCTGGCGTGCACTTTCTGGGAACAGTGACAGAGCTCAGAACCCTGGCAGAGGCTGGTTGTCATCTCCCCAGAAGCTTTTGCTGTCATACTGAAATCAACCAGGGCCGCCTTGGTGCTTCCTGGATGAAGTGGCTATTGTCACAGCTGTCCCAAGATAGCGATCGGGGTCATTGGGTTCCCTGATCTTAGACTGTGCATCATTGGCTGCAAAAAGCAGAGTCCCCAGGAGCAATCATCAGCCTCTAGAAGGGGAAACTGAGGCCTGGAGAAGGGAAGCTTTCTGTCCAAGGTCCCAGAGCAGAACCGCTTTGCTCACTAGGTTCTCTCGCTCCTACCAGTATTCTGTGCCCAGCACGGTACTGTTTTGACTTCTGCAAACCAGGGGGTCCCTCCCAGCCTGGTAGGGTGGGTACCAGAGGAGTGGTGGCTGTCCTGGCTGTGGTGACCACGGGACCCATGGAGCTGGCTGGGTGCTGGCCCTGGGTGGTCTGAGCAGGGTCTCTTCCCGCCCCACAGAAGTGCCTTCACCTGAACCGCGCCATCCTGAAGGAGCAGCTAGGTCTGCAGGAAGAGGACATCATTGATGTCCCCCAGCTTTTCTGCCTGGAGCAGCTGACCAATGTCCCCTCTGACCAGCAGCCCCGCAAACTCTTTGCGAGGCCCTACTTTCCTGACATGGTGAGGGCCACTGGCAGCTTGGGGCACGGGGGGAGTGGGGTGTGTCTTCAGCTAATGTCACTGGGTCTTGTCAGACAAGTTACCCTGCTGGACATGGCGAAGGCCTGCAGGGCTTGGGGGCACAGCAGCTGGGTGCCTGTGAGGAAGTGAGATGGACCCCTTCTATTCCCCCTTAGCTAGGCCAGGAGCCCTGTCCCAGTGGACAAGTGAGCTGGACCTGAAGGCCAGGTGCTCATGAGCAGTCACTGCAGGCCAGGGTCCCAGCTGGCTGTTCCCCAACCTGAAGAGACAGACCTGCGGGGCCCCTTAGCAAACGGGGGACTCCATGCTGCCAAGCCAGATGCCGACAGAGACCTTCCCTAGGGGCCTTTTGTCCTCCATAGCCAGGGTCCAGAGAAGGTGGTGCTCAACTTGTGAAGAGACTAAATAGAGAAGTCAGGAGAGGGCAGGGATGGGGACAGTGGCCCTGCTACATTGGCCTATGCCAGCAATGGCTGTGTCCGCTGCTTCACCTGTACAAACCATGACCCATCACAGAGCATCTCAAGAGAGTTCGGAGGTGTTTGCATGATTGCTTTAACCACCTGCTGACCTCTGTGGTTCTGGAGATGTAGGCTCGGCCCTGTCCCGTCACCATATGGGTGTCTTCTAACGGATCAGTGTGTCTAAGCCTCTCATAGCCCCTGGAGACAGGTCTGCATGGTAGGGAACAAAGCTGCTTTGGGGAAGAGCTGAGAGGTGGACGGAAGGCAATGCACAGGGCTAGGGTGGGGAGGACAGAGTAATAGAGGTAGTAGGAAGTGGCACAGCCAAGACAGAAAAACCGGCATACCAGGAATATGGAAGAAATATAGAAGTTGGCCAGGCCAGATCATGGCTTGGCAGAACTAGTTTTGCCACTGTGAAATGTGTTAGGTTTCCACTTAGTCTTCCAGTGACTCCTATCAGTTTTACTGAGATTGATGAGTGATGTCAGTATGGGCAGAGGCCTGGACAGTAACGGCACCATGTACTCGGTCGTCCTGGTTTTACTAAACAGTAAGGGAGGTGGAGTTTTTAATTCCACATCACTCTTTCCCAGAAGATGGGTAGGGCCTTTCTCCCATGGATCTGACCCCTGACTCTTACTAACAGCTGCGAATGATTGTGATGGGCAAGGATCTGGGGATCCCCAAGCCCTTTGGGCCACAAATCAAGGGTACCTGTTGCCTGGAAGAGAAGATTTGCCACTTACTGGAGCCTCTGGGCCTCACGTGCACCTTCATTGATGACTTTGACTGCTACCTGACGGATGTTGGAGATTCTTGTGCCTGTACCAACATCCGCCGGGTGCCCTTTACCTTCAAGTGGTGGAAGATGTTGCCTTAGCCTCAGCCCTGGAGTTGCCCAGCCCCACCCCAGCACCAATATCCCATTATCACCACGCCAAAGTGTGATTCCCGGGGCATTCGTGGGGGTGGCTGGAGAGTTGAGGCAATGCTTCCTTTGCCCTGGTCACCCCAATCCTTCAGGCGAGTAGGGTGGCAAATGCTACCAGCCCAAACCTGGAAGGGGGAGATGGAAAAACGACCTTCAACTGTGTTTACTAAAGAGCCAATAAAGCTCTCACTGTTCTGAGTGCACTTAGCTGGCCACCTCCTTGCTGCGGGGAGGGGCTGTGTGCCAGCTCGGGTCCCCTTGGAGCTGTGTTGGGGCTGCCTGGCTCCTGTTAGGGCAGAAATGGGGATCCCACTGAATCCCAACTTGCTATTCCTCCTCCTCGTTAATTTCCTTGTAATAAGTGGTCGGGCCAGGCAAGGTGGTGCGCACTTCTAACCCCAGCACTTGAGAGGCTGAAGTGGGATTGCTGTGAGTTCAAGACCAGCCTGGATTACATACCAGTAATGGTTTCAAGGCCAGCCTGAACTACACTGCAAGACCCCGTGGTTGGAGTGAGATGATTACATAATCTAAGGAATGTGTTGGGTTCAGATGGCTGGAGGAAGAAGGGGGATTCCCTCGGTAGCAGCTGGAGGATGCCCATGAGTGGCACCAAGCCCAGTGGGCCATTGGCCTCAGTGAGTGCTGGCTCCTAGTCCCCACGGGGGGGCAGTCTAGTAGGTCTCGGGTGTGGCCTGAGAGGCAGGCCGGGCTGCTCTTAAATTCGGCAGTTACCGCTCCGGGATACTGCCTCCTGTTTCCACTGCCCAGCCGTATGTTATTAAATCTAGGGCATCACTGAGGAGGCTTAACCTGTGGCTATGTCGCCAGCCCCAACTATGGTTCCCCCAGGACTCTGTCCTCAGGGCGAGCTGGGCCCAGAGGCAGCCCTGATCCCAGTCCTCGGGGTGGTGGGTGGCTGGTAGGGCCCAGCTGTTCTCTGCTGTCTGCTGAGACCCCAGGAACAGGCCCTGTCCTGCGCTGTTCCAGGCCACACACAGCGCTCTCCCTGCAATCCCTGCTCCAAGGTCCTGCAGAGTCGACAGCCGAAGGAGCGCTGGCCGTGTGCTCTCGGTTCCGAGGCTGTAGAATGGGATCCTGTGTCCACAGGGACAGTGTGACCAGGATGGTTAAGGCCTGGCACAGTGTGGAGCAGCTTGCTTAGCGACCTCAGCCTGCTGGGGAGAACTGTCTACCTGAGAGCGGGCTCAGGTACGGGACTTTCCCAAGGGCAGGGCAGCTGCGAGCTGGGATCTGGAGCCTGAGCTCCGATTGGATTTGGGCTGCCCAGGGTGTTGAAGGAGCTGGGCTCATTGTCATGGTCTTGGGTCCTGGAAGGGTTTGAATCTAAGAGCTGCTCTCTGGCCTTGGTGGTGACTTGGGGCTTCCAGGGTACAGAGAACTGTCTTACTTGCAGCTGTGGGCCCTGTGCTAGCCTAGAGCTGACCCAGGACAGGCTTTCCAGTGTTTTGTTTTTTTCTAAGACAGTGTCACTGTGTAGCCCAGGCTGGCCTCAAACTTGCAGTAGTCCTCCTGCTTCAGCCTCCCAAGTGCCGGGATTACAGGGCTGAACTGCCCTTGCGGTGCATTTTACAGATGTGAGGGATGAGGCTGGTGAGGAAGGGTTAAGGGGGGGGCATGTTGAGTCGATGTGCATTTCCTAATGATCTGGAAAAGCCAGGGATTTTTTTTCAATGGAGGACCCTGGCTCCCTCTCTAGGAATAAGGGGGAGAGGTGAACCCTGGGACCAGACGGCGGACAGGGAATGTCCACTCTCCGGGGTGATCCTGCAGGTTCTTCCTGGGGAACTTGTCTGATCTACTCAGGGCTGCCTGGGGCAGGCAGTTCAGCCCTCCTGTGGTGACAATAACCAAGCCCTTCCCCAGGTTTCTCTGGCCAGCCCAGGTGCTGTCCCCACTGGCGAAGAGCCCTGGGGACCCCGGCAGCCTTAACCCTTCCCTCCTGCAGCTCCCCAGGCCCCCAGCAGGGCCCCCACCTGCCATCAGGTGTCCTCCAGTCATTTGTCAGAGCTGTTTGCACAGCCTGCACGACACTATTAGTTTCTCTGAACCAGGCACTGTCTAACCCAGTGCACTTCCAGCTCTGGCCAAGGCCACCTCGGCCCGGGTCCCACCACCTCCCAAGGCCTCTGGGTTGGTGCCACAGCCCCTCCCCACAGTCCCACCTGCCAGGCAATGGTCATTTGGCCCCACGACTGCACTCCTGTCCTGCCCACCTAGTGTATGCTCCCCACACCGGCCCAGCGAGGACCCCGCACCCAGGGGGCTCCGGCTGCTCCGGGTGGTGGAGATGGGTCATTTACAGAAAGCTTCGGCCGGGCGTGGTGGCGCACGCCTTTAATCCCAGCACTCGGGAGGCTGAGGTAGGCGGAGCGTTGTGAGTTCGAGGCCGGCTTGGGCTACAACTCGAGTGCAAAGCCAGCCTGAGCTACATAGTGCGACCCTGCCTCAAAAAAAAAAAAAAAAAACCAGGGCCGGGAATTTGGCTCAGTGTCTTAAGCGCCTGCCCTGGCAGGCGCGAGGTTGTGAGTTCAATCCCCGGGGCCGCAAAAAAAAAAAAAAGAAAAAAAAAAGAAAGCTTCGGACCTAAGTCAGGTGCAGGTATCCAGAGCCGCTCACGCAAGGCAGCTGGAGATTCTCAGGCCTGCCCGCCTCCGCGGCCTCCCCAGCACCCCAGTGCTCAACCCAGCTCAGGGCTGTACTGCCCGCCCAGCAGGGGAGGACAGAAGCATTTGGGGATCTGATGGCAATGTAGGGTTAAGATACAAAACCAACTGCACAGCCCCCCAAAGGCCCTCCCCTCAGGCTTCCAGAATGCCCCCCAATTGCCTTTTGCCCCCTAGGATTAATGCTTTTACCTCTTGCTGACCTGTGAATGGGCACCTGGACTGTTTCTACATTCACACCACTGTCTGCTTCCAGAACACTGCCCTTCACAGTGGCTACGATGGCCAAGTACAGAGAACTGGCCTCTTGGCACCCCCTGGTGGTCAATTGCCACACTGCCCCTAAAAGCAGGGCTAAAGCTGCGGCCTGGGCTCAGGTACTCTTAGGCTCCCTTTGAAAGTTTGGAGATGTGATTCAGAATTGGTTCCTCAACTCCTGGTGGAATTACAAGTCTGATAAACGCTCACGTTTCCACACCTACCGAGCCTCAGGGCCCAGCCTGGCCACCTGCACATCAGCCACAGTGCAACACCCCACGTCTGGCACTCAAAGTGAGACACAGGACGGTCACACTAGTGTCAGAAGGCCCTGAGTCCATAGGGCCCCTGCATATCCAGCCCAGTGCAAAGCACACCACAGCACTATCCACCCGTGACGGGCACACCGACCCTGTCCTTCCTCCCCCAGCCCAGACGGCAAGGAGCAGTTAGGGCTCACTCACCTCTCCACCCCTGCATGTGGCAAGCCTAGAACTAGCTCCAGGGGTCCACTGTCTCCCAAACCCCCTCTTGTGGGTCCCAGGACTTTGGGAACAGGAGATTGAGTGAAACAAGAGTTGCTACATAGGCCACACTACCGAAAAAGAAACACAAAAGCCAAGACCGAGTAAACAATGATGCCGTTTATTTAAAATGTTTACTCCAAGAAATATATATATAAAAAAAAATAAAGACAATTACAGCACTAAACCAGGCGCCTTCGACCAAATTACAATGTCCTCTTTGATTCTCATCCACCTCGGCCCTTTCTCGGACCCTCCCTTCCGGACCTGGAGGGCTGCCGGACACTACAGGGCACCAAGCCCCTTCCCTGCTGGGCCCTCTGTGACTCTTGGAGTGCAGGGCGCCCCGATTCCTGCTCTAAAGGGTGCTCCTTGCGAGGAAGTTCATGGTACAATTCTACACCAAAGGAGGGGTGAGGGAGGGCACAGGACGCCTTCCCCGGCAGGGTCCTGGACAGGGTGGCTGGCTGCTGGTTTTAGGTGTTGCCTGGCAGATCTGAGCCCAGCTCAGCCCAGGGCAGCTCCCAGGTTATTGTGTCAACTGGGTAACCACAGAGCTCGAGGGAGACCCCTGGGGGTGAGAGAAAGCGCAGACCGCCAGCCTCGCTCAGGTGGGAGCAGGGACCCCGTAGGCCCCGCCCACGGAAGCTTGAGTGGGAGGCATCTGGGGGCGACAGGGACGGGTTAGTTTAGCCTAAGTTCTGACACTGCAGAAGCTTGTCCAAGGTGGGGCCACTGTCCAACACGGGATGGCAGAGAGAAGCAAAGACTCAGGTAAGGTCTTACATCCAGCCCCATCTCCCTCGAGGCTGTGGGGTCAGCCAGACACAAGCTGCGACCTGCCCCATAAGGACAGATGTCACTGTGAGCGGTGATGGGGTGGGATGACAGGCAGGAGGAAAAGCAGGACAACTACATCATTTTTGGCATCTTAACATGGAGACAATGACAGGTGGTAACAACAGCGAAAGCAAAAACAAAGGCTGAAGACCAGCACTGAACACTCCCATCCACCCGAGTCTCACGCTGAACCCCTCCCTTCTCCCCCAGAAGCACCACTAAGCTAAAAATCTATTTAAAGCACCCAAACCAGTCCAGACCCCTGGAAGCTGCGAGCCCCAGCCAGCAGTGTCGCCTCGCTTGCTTCCAGGAAAGGCACCTCGTAACTGCCGCAGCGCGGTCGCCACGGGACGGCTCGGGCAGAGGGCACTTGACAGGGCTGCAGCGGGAGGCCGGCTCGGCTTCTGCGCGGACTCGCGAGCCACGGGACTTCTTCAGGAATCCCAGCTATTTGGTACCGGAGCCAAGCACACGCGACCAGAGCACAGGGTTAGCGGGACAGCAACCCAAGGCGTGGGACGGGGTGGCCGCCCTGGGCAGGAATGGCCAGGCGAGACAGACGGGAGCAGAGGCAGCGTCAGCTGCTGGGACGCAGGGGCAGGTCCTTCCTCGAAGGGACTGGAGCGTATGCTCGGACTGCTGGCTGGTCGACCTCTATCTGAGCAGTGCTAGGGCCAACAGAGCCCGAGCTCGATATCAGTCATAAAGCTGGACCCCTGGACAGATACAAATGTCCCCCATCTCCACCCCACCCGCCAGGTCCTCATGGTTCCACCACCGCCTGATTCTCATTTGGACTTCTTGTACAGCTAAAGGAGATAGAAATGGCTAAATGTAAATCCCAAAGCCCCCGCCAGGGGGGAGATGGCAGATTCTATGAATGGTTTGACCAAAAGGCTGTGGAGCTTCCAAGCGGCCAAGGGGATTAGAGCAAGCGGCGGCTGGAGCCAGTCTGTGGGGAAAAGCGGCAAGTGGCCCAGACGCTCCCCAAGCGCACAAGCGTGATTTTGAATGGAGCTCGGTCACCAAGGTGTCTTGGCTTAGATGCTGCTGGTTCCCATAAGGGACATTTTCGTCTGAGTAAACAGCCACGTAGCACCCACTTGGACCACAATGCTAATTACAACTGGAATGGGAGGTTTGGGGAAGCATATTCAGGAGAGGAAAAAAAAAAAAAACAACTTAAAAAAACATTGCTCAAAGTTTCTGCCTCTTTTGTAGGAATGGTAAGTTAACTATGAGCAAATATTTTAATTAAACATTGGGGAAAAAAAACACTTTGGAAAGCATACAGAAAAAGGTAGTTAATGTTGAAGAATCACTTAGAAAACAGAACCTTGGGGAGGCTAGCAAAAATGCATCTTCGGTCAACTCTTGCTTTTTAGATTCCTCATCTGACTTCCCGTCCCAGTGCACGTGAGAACGACAGCTGCCGAGGGCGGAGCGCGGCTCCGCTCAGAGGGTGCGCGGGTTGTACTCCGGCAGCCTCTTGATCTTCTCCTTCTCCGTCTCGCTCTCATCTCGGGCAATCACCAAGGAATGGGAGTAGCCCATGGCCACCTGAGGGGACAGATCAAGGCAGCCTGGTCATCGGGCCTGCGGCAGACAGGTACAAGGCCAGGACACGAGGGGACACTGGCCTGCTGCGCTGGCAAAGCGGGCGGGTCAGGAAAACAGGGCTCTC
The DNA here is from genome assembly GCA_004363535.1 of Dasyprocta punctata. Classification (NCBI taxonomy): domain Eukaryota; kingdom Metazoa; phylum Chordata; class Mammalia; order Rodentia; family Dasyproctidae; genus Dasyprocta; species Dasyprocta punctata. The sequence goes on along the minus strand of RJWM01018247.1, from coordinate 26,153 downwards.
AGAAAGCAAATGCGAACTCCCGCTCTCCCGAAGACCGCTGGCCTCTCATGACCGTGTCACCTACACCCTCCCGGCCCAGGCTCTGCAGAGATGGAAGGACACCCACTAAGCCCCGCTGGCAGGGATGTGCGGGACACGGGGTACACCTGGCACCATGTTGCACCCACCTCCCTGGATCATGAGCCACTGTGCGCATCCACCCCGACCTAGCAGTGTGCGCCCCAGTTTTGGGGAAGGCACACAGAGACCCAAGCCACGCACACTCGCCCAGGGCCCGAGTGTGCTGGGGCTGGACTGTGCTCTGCGGCACCACGGGCAGGGCAGCTGCTGAGCCTGGCCCCCGGTCCCTGGGCACCGGCTCTCTCCTGCAGTGTGAGGTTTGGGAAGCTGCTCACAATGTCACAGCTCCGAAAGGGCTGCAGACACCCAAGAGCACACACAGGTGCCGGGGTCTCCTCTGCACGAGGCTCCCGCAGGGCAGCCACGCTCACCTGCTCTGAGAAGATGCCGTCCAGCGTCTTCACCTCCTGGGCTGCGGTGGAAGACTTGGGCTTGTGGTCCCCGTAGCCCTGGGAAGGGAAGCAGATACTCACAGAGACAGCGACCAAAAATTGGGGGGCCAGTGAGGCTTCCAGGAGTCCCACTGACCAGGTGCCCTGACCACTGGCCCAAGTGCCAGACAAGCCACCAACACATTCACAGCTGCTACTAGGTGCCTCATCTACCCAAGGGAACCCAACACACTAGGCCTTGACCTCGGCTTTGGGGGATAACTCACTCTCTGGGGGTATCACATGGGAACAGCAGATGACACCCTGAGCACAGGGAGAGGTGACAACTACAGCTGCCAGGCCTACAACACCACCCCCCCCACACCCTCCCATTGCCCCCATGCCTCTGCTTCCAGAGGGCCAAGTAACCACAAGAGCGGATAGGAGAATCACTGTGAGTTCAAGGCCAGCCTGGGCTACACGGTGAGACTGTATCTCAAAAAACCAACCCAACCCAAGGCCAGCCTGGACAACTTAGCAAGACATCTGGTTTCAAAATACAATTTTAAAAACCTGGGAGCGCGGCTCAGTGATGGAGGCAGAGCATGCCTTGCTACACAGGCCCCGGGAGCAATTCCCAGAAGAACTGCGCCTCCCAGCCAAAAAAAGGAAAACAAAATTCAATGCAGGTAAAATGAGTCTCTAAACCACCTGCCTGGCTGTCTCGAATTGCACCTTGCTCCACAAAGTCCAAACTAAAGGCCAAAGCTGGCTTCTGAGCTAGAAGGCCAGGCCAGCTGGACACATGGTCACTAGAGACACAGTGCTGGCCGTGGACCTGGCCCTCTCGGGAAGCAGAGGTGACCCCGTTCCCATCCCCGCAGCGCCATGATCTTGCCCCAGCTGACAGTCATCAGCAGAGCTGTCCTCACAACCTAATGTGGCCCAAGACAACCGGGTGTGGAAGACGTAACTCAGACAGCCCGGTTCCCATGTGCTCAGGAGGAGAGGGGGTGGCTCACCAGCTCCCCGAAGGTCGGCGATGGGCCCCAGCTGATGGTGCTCTCGTCCGCTGCCACGATGATGCTGCTCTTCCTGCGAACGGCAGAGGCTGTCACAAGTGCGGCCTGCAGAGTCCCTGCCCTCTGAACTGCCAAAGGGCCTGAGTGGAGCCCTGGCTTCCCGGGTCCACCCCTGTAAGGGTTGGCAGGTCCCACTGAACCCCAACATGGTCCCTACAAGCCACTGAGGCCTCAGCTAAACCCCAGAGCCCTGCGCAGCACCAGGAAGAAAGCCAGGGAAGCTTGTCCCTTGCCTTCCCACAGGCCTGGGGCTTTTGGGGGAGGTCGCTTTGGGCAGAAAGAAGGTCACATCAGGATGAGGTGACAGCCCATGTTCAAAGGCTGGAACTCCATTCCCCTGGCACTGGAGGGCAGGGGCCCAGGAATGGGGGTCCCAACAAAGTCAAGCCGCGCTGACCCTGCTCTGGGAGGCGGCTCACATCACTTTCTCACCAAGCCCGCTGGGTAAGCTAGCGCCTGACGCTAACCACGGGAACCGTGGAGCTAAAGGCAGGTTCTCCCAGCGTGCTCAGCCACCGAATCCTGCCGGTTCCAACACGGAGTCACGGGCCCCTCTGTGTGTTATTCTTTTTTTTTTTTGTGGCACCAGGGATCAAACTCACAACCTCACCCTGACAGACAGGTGCTTAAGCCACTGAGCCAAACTCCCAGCTGTGTGTGTTCATTCTAAGGCAGCCCCTTGGGGCTTCTCCTCCCGTGAAGACAGGGCCCAGCAGACCACCCTCCTCTTGCCCCCCTACTTGGAACTCCGTGTACCCCAAGCCTGGATGGGAAGACCCTGCCAGCGGCAGGCATGGAGCCCTCTCGAGGAAGAGGCACCCATGGGTGTACACGACATTCAGAAGGACACTCAGGCACATAGCTCCAGCAGGTGACAGGGCCACCTACCCACAAGCCAGGCTCCGGATCCTCCAGCCACAGAGGTCCTGTACTGCTTTCGGGTACATGGTAGACTCTCGGGAGGTGTTGGTGGCCCCCCAGAAAAACAGCCCGCCTGGAGGGAAATAAAACATCGATCCACCGTGAGACTCTCCGGAGGCCAAGTCCTGCCCTCGGCAGCACAGAGGTGAAGACAGAAGGACAGGTGGCAGCGAGTGCACCCCGGGACATGACACTGGGACGTGAAGTGGCACAGTTTACAGAGAGGACGGGACAACAGCTGCACTGCCCTGAATGGAGCAGTGACCTTCAGGGGAGGGACCGACCACATCCCAGCTCCACAGGCAGGCCAATAAGCACTGACCCACTTCGCTGACAGCGAAGGAACAGGTGTAGCCGGCATAGATCTGCGAGGCGCCGCGGCCCGGGAAGTCGAACAGCTTCACCAGGCGAGGTACCATCTCGTCCTTCTGCTCTGCGTGGCCCAGGCGGCCATAGCCCCCGAAGCCCCAGGAGAAGACGCGCTTCTGGGAGTCCAGGACTAGCTGCGGGGAGAGGACACGTGGGCTGGGTCAGCAGAGCCTCCTGATGACAATAAGGGGAGAACCCGGTACAGTGGCTAAAAACAAAGCAGTTGGGAAGTTGCAGAGCCCCTGCGCCAGCCTCCTGCAGCCAGGGTGGACGGAGGAAGCAAAGCAGGGTGAGCACCCGCTTCGGGCCAGCTCGCTCCTTTCCCTGCAGGGACCCCACTGCCATTCCCCCTTTCAAATCACTGGGCTCCCCTCCCCCTCATCCGAAGCGAAAGGGTTACATCTCCAGCAGGCAGGGCGATGGGACCCTGCCCCATGTCCTCGGAACCAGGCAGGACCCCTACCTGGGACCAGCTCCCAGCAGACTCAGTGCAGGAACTGGAGCATAAAGACATCCTCGACCCACACAGGAGAAAGCCAAGCCTTACCGTGTGGTTGGCACCACAGGCCACGTCTCGTACCACCACGTTCGGGACAGGCAGGATCTGCCCATCTTTCGTCTTCTCGATGAAGATAGCCACTCGCCGGGGCACCAGTTCGCAGTCATACTCTATCCGCTGCGCCCGGGCGATAAACTTCCCGTCTGAGTTGTGTCCTGGAGTGGCCACAGAGCCAGCCGTCAGCAACAGCATGGAACACAGGGAACGTGGCACTGTGTCCCTTGGGTACTGTGGGCCCAGAGCACCTGGCCTGCCCTGGCCCATCTGGACCCTGCCAAGTTTTCCAGCTGGAACCTACTTAGTGGATCGTGGTATCAACTTTGTAGGATTGCGCCAGTTATTTTTGGAAAATGAACTGAACAGAATAAACACTGAGGACTTCCCACACCACAGCACCACTGCCTTATGAAAACTCCTACTCAGACTGGGACACAGTGTACAACTCACTTTTTACTGGGGGGCATGGTCAGAGCAGGGGGAGCTCCCACTCCAAGGACAGTCGGTAGAGTATGACCTGTGCCCCGGCGGACCCCCAGTGGGCCAAGAACGGACACGACAGTACTAGCCAGGTCTGCGCTCCTGTTGACCATGAGTGACTGGTCATCGGCACGAGCTGCCAGGGATGCTGAAGCCTGGGCCTCATGCCCTAAGTGACGTGCACAAGACGCCTCAGGACCCAGTCACGCAGCCAGAGCCTGGCTCTCCTACAGCCCTTGTTGCTTTTTTTGTGGTACTTGGTTTGAACCTGGGGGGAGGGGGGGGCCTTGACTACTGAGCTGCATCCTCTGTCCTTTATTAAGATATTTTGAGATAGGGTGTCACTAGGTTGCCGAGATGAGATTCATAGTCATGATCTTCCTGCCTCAGTCTCCCTAAATGTTGGAATTCTAGGCATGCATCATGCCTGGCTTGCCCTACAGGCTGGAGAATGTGCCAGAACAGTAGCACTCCTGTGACTGCCACCACACACGCAGTGCTGTGATCTTAGGCCAACACCACGCCCACACTGCAGCAATCAGTGGGTCATATGCAGCACTGGCATGTCTGTGGCTGTCACCTGGCACAGCTTTTGGCTGAAGCCCCATGTGACTGATGTGTTCGTCTGCATACCCGCTGTTGCTGATGTGTGGATTCTGCAACTATCAAACATCCTGAGCCAGGTGTGGTGGCACATGCCCATCATTCGAGAAAATGAGAGAGGCTCAAGACTAGCCTCGAGGCAGAGGACTGCCACAGGGATTCCCCAGCTTTCCAAGGCACTAAGGGATTTAAGGACATCATGGTAAAAACTGTTCTGGAAAGCAGCTGACATAGGTCCTCAGGCCCTAGAGTCCCTTCCACTCGCCATGTGCTGGGCAAGGAGCAGACGGGAAGTGCGTTTCCTTTCCTCCTCCTTTACTGCACACAGCACCTGCTTTTTCCCCCAGGGCCAGGGCAGCACTTCCTCCAGGACATGCGGGCTACAGGGCTGCTCTGCGGAGGGGACAGCTTATCTGATGCCACATTCCCATCTGCCTTACTTGGCCCAACAGCGCACTGCAAGGGCGTGTGTGAGCAAGTGTGTGCTGTGGACTCTGCCGTGGTGCTGGGTCTTTTTTTTTTTTTTTTTTCTCAGCACCAGGGATTGAACTCACAACCTTGCCACCTGCCAGGGCAGGTGCTTAAGCCGCTGAGCCAAACTCCCAGCCCTAGTTTTTTGAGGCAGGGTCGCACTACATAGCTCAGACCGGCCTTGCGCTCGCGTTGTAGCCCAAGCCAGCCTCGAACTCACAACGCTCCTCCTACCTCAGCCTCCAGAGTGCTGGGATTAAAGGTGTGTGCCACCACACCCGGCTAGTGGCGCTGGATCTTAACCCCACACAGGAGCAGTCTGTATGAAGACAGATCGGAAAGAGGTTGGTTAAGAAAGAGACCCTGAGCTGGGTGTGGTGGTGCATACCTTTAATCCCAACACTCAGGAGGCTGAGGCACGAGGATCCTTGTGAGTTGGAGACCAGCCTGGGCTACAAAGTGAGTTCAAGGCCGGCCTGAACTGCACAGTGAGACCCTGTCTCAAAAGACAGGGCCGGGGATTTAGCTCAGTGTCCTAAGTGCCTGCCTGGTAGTTGCAAGGTTGAGTTCAATCCCTGGTATCAATCAATCAATCAATCGAAAGAGCAAGCCCCTGGAATGGGAATCATGTCAGCTGTCTAGACTACCTTAGGGAGCAACACCTGAATCTGCTGGTATGAATCTGCACTACAGGCAGAGGAAAGGCTCACAGCTACCGTGAGAACCACGACTGCCCGACCCAAAGGATAACGGACTTGTTTCAGTATACTGGCGCTTTGACTCCCGTGCAAGCCAGAGGTGCCAGGGAGCTGCTCCTAGCAGGAAGCACAGAAACACACTTAAGGTGTGGGCCGTGGCCATGGCAACCGTTTCCTCAACAGCCCCAACAACTCCCCGGCAACCGGCGCGCGGGCATGGGCGTTAAGGGGCTGTTCTTTCTCACTTCTGACTGGAGGTATATTTAGTTTCACAAAGTCACTGTTCCCTGAAGTCTAAGGGCAGCGCTGCTCCGCCTTCTATTTATACTTTGCCATCTGCCCACTTCTAATGACGCAGGGACCCAGCAACCCAGATCCTGGGGTGCCGCCAGGAAGCCCGGGAGCCGGCAGGGGGCGCCCGCGCCTCAGAGACCCCGGGAAGACGCTGGAGCCGGGAAGGTGCCGGGAAAAGCCACCTCCCTGTCAGACAGGCCAAGAAAATGGAGACCTTGCAAAATGAGGGTGGCAGGCCATGTGCCCCCGGCTGAGGTTCTCCTCCTGGAGACGCTAAGTGAGCATGGTTTTGCCTGACTATGCTGTGCTCAGGGATGAAACCCGCAGGGCTCCGGGTCCCCCACTGTGGCCTGAGGTCCGCGTGGGCGAACCTGAGCTAAAACCTGGGCTAACGTTTTTACAACTACCATCTGTCATCTTCTCATTTCCAGGAAAGGCGAATTTTTACCTGTGAAACTGAATGAAGATGGTTTTCTCCTATTGTTCTACAACTCCAAGACCCTTGTATAAATAAATTTCCAAATCAAGAGAAATAATTTTGTCAAGCCTCCAGTCCCGACTCGTTCACTGAGGCAAACCACAGCCCTCTGCAACCCCATGAGCAGTGACACGCTGGCTGCTAAATGTGAGGCCCCCTTAATGGATAGAGGCTATTATCTGAGATCAATTACCCGCATCTCTAACACGTGTGTGCAGCTCCACGCTGATTTCTGCCTCTAAATATATGGTTAGATTACAGAGCTTTTAAAAAAAAAATTACTTCCATACCCAGCTGGCCGTATTCAGGGCACCCAAAGGAATAGAGGTTTCCTTTGCAGTCCATTATCATACTGAATTCCGCCCCGCAGGCCATTTTGGTAATTGGCTGGCCGTTGTACATTATCTGAAAAGACAAGACAGTAGACCTTCAGATATATTTTAAAAGACTGATAAAAAGTCTCTCCCTCTCTGAGATGGTACAAAACAATTACTGGGATCCAAAGGAGATTTAATGGACCCCACAACTCCAAAGGCAAAAGCTGGGTGCGTGCGGGCAATACAAGGATCAGAATATAAGGAAGGAAACACCTTGGTGACCCCCACTTTCCCAGGACACAGCAGAGGCCGAGAAGTGACTCACGTGCTGGGGTTGAGCCCCAAAATGCACAGCAATATGCCTCGCACATCAGGGCTCACGCTAGGCAGATGAATTCTGAATTCGGTGGCGGGCACGGAAGAAGGGATGGGGAAAATGGAAACTGACCAGCAAACCCAAACCTCACTTCAGCCGCTAGTGCCAGTTATCAGCCTCAACTTTCAATTAACAGATGCTTTTATTAGCACTGCTGCCTACCAGTTAGGATGAGCCATGCTGCGCTCTCCTTTACAACTGGACAGCTACTCCTACTCAAGTCATGAATCTTTTCTTGCTAAATGGGGGACTGAACCCATGGCCCTTGCACTGAGCCCCAGGCCTTTTTTTATTTTGAGACAGGGTCTCGTTATGTTGCTAAATTGCCCGGACTGGGCTGGACTTGCAATCCTCCTGCCTAAAACTCCTAAGAGCTGAGATTACAGGGCATGGACCACCATACCCGGCTCATGAGTCTTAAGTGAAGCTATAAACAAAACATAAAATGGTTCAAAATGAGTTAGGTGGGCCAGGTGTGGCGGCATACACCTGTTAGCCCAGCACTTATCTGTGTTCTAAGCCCCTGGCGGTGACTCCACACAAGTTCAAACCAAAGTATGTGCAGATGAAGACAAAGTTACATCCAGAAAACAGTTCTCACTTTCTTTCAAACACAACAGACTCAAGGCAAGGCCTTGTCTACACACAGGTGTCCTTTGGGAAGAAAAGCTTTTTCAGTAAGGTTGTCGACCTGACCCCAGACGGAACCATATAAAGAACGAACCGAGCCCCCGTTACCTGTGCAGGGCTGGGGACGGCGTCTGTCTGGTTGCCGAGGCCCAGCTGCCCCATCTTGTTCTCTCCAAAAGCGAACACGGAGCCCGTTTCTAGAAGGAAAAACACCACAAAAGGGAAAGGAATGCTGAATGTTTTCAACTAGGTTTGGAATCAAAAGCATTAAAATAATAAAAACAGCTCACTTGCCAGACAGACCGTGCCTGGAGGGGCGGGTATTGCAGAGTAGACCCCACTTGCCATCAGATCCTGGATGCGCCCAGACGCTGTATCAGCTGGGGGCGGGAGGGGGTCCCCTAGGCGACTGTGCTCCACCCCCAGGGCTCTCCCACTCCTTACCGGTCAGGGCCAGGGTGTGGTTGCGCCCACAGGCTGCCAACACGATCACTTCGTGGCTGAGGCCCTCGATCAGCCTGGGGGCTTCCACTCTCTTGGTGTCGCCGTGGCCCAGCTGCCCCTTCTCATTCCGCCCTACAGGGGGATCACAGCTGCGTGAATGGGAGGAGTCAGGAGCGGGGCAGCCCTGCAGGTGGCCCCCAGCCCCAGCCCTGTCTAGAAGCCGCCTCCGGCTTCTCTGTCCTCAGAGTGGGGTGCGGTGCCTGTGGTCCCATCTGCTGCCGCTCCTGAGACCCCTTTCCAGCTGCAGGCGCCTCCACACTTCTGACCTCCCTGACAGCAGTGCTGGGGCCTGTCCCCTTGCACCCCAAATCTCTCACACCAAGGGAATCCAAGAAATGCCTGGATGTGACCCACAGGGTGAACTCCTATGGCATCCCTGTCCCCATGGTCTCTTAGAGACCCCGCTTCCTCAGGTGCGGCTCTCTGTGGAGTCAAACACCGGAACCACCCAATGCTGGCCTCGGAGCTCAGCCGGATGGGGCTCCTACCTTGCACCACCTGGTCTCTGTCATCACTTCCCCTCCCACCTGCATCCCCTCCCCATCACCCCTCAAACCCTCGGAGCCCGTGAACCCTGGTGACAAGGGATAGGCCTGCTCTGAACCCCGGCCTGCAGGGCCAGCTCCACCCCCGCAGCTGCTCTAGCGGCAGCGAAGTCCCTCCCCCGGGGGATGCGCAGGGGCATCCTAGGCGGGCCATGAGGAGAGCTAGACACCCCTAAATCCCACCGAGGACCCAACATGGGTCTAAAACAAAACTCTGGAGGGCGCTCTCAAGTCCTTCTTCCTCCCGAGGGGGCCACCCACGTGACCTAATGTTTGTGGGTTAGCGGAGATTAGACAGGGCTGCAAAGCCAGAGCGTTGGGGGGTGCACATCCCCAGCATCCAGCTTCTCACTTTCAGGTCACGAGAAATGCTGGGAGCAGAGCCACAAAGCTGGGCGCTGGTGCCCCGGAGGCGGCAGGCAGAGGGCGTGGCCTGTGCCCCCATGGTGGACGCACAGGACTGCCAGGAGGAGGAGGTGGCCTCCTCAGCTGAGTACTCTGCCTGAGAGAGGTGTGCTTCAGGGTCACACTGCCACAAACACCCCAGGTCCACTGCACTGTGCCCCTGGGGCTTTTGTGCGACCCTGAGAGAACTCGGGCTGCCCATGGGCGTGCAGTTCTGCCCCAGGGACTCATGGACGCGTAGATGGCAGCTGCCGCTGCAGGGCCAGCAGGGCCAGGGACTGCCTCAGAACTACCTGGGAGGCGAACTCGGCGGGGATGAAAAAAGTCAGTCAGGTCTGGAACGACATGATGCCCAGTGTGGGCACAAGCAGGAGCGGGGGGTAGGGGTGGGCGCACCTCCAGGCCGACCGGCAGGCGACAAAAATCAGGGCAAATGTCAGCGTGTCATCAAGAACCGGGGAGGATGAATTTGGGCCAAACACACTTGTGAGCTTTTTTGCAACACAATTACAAAATTAGCGGAGTGCGGGAAGACGACAGATGTTAATATATTTGGACTTTGGTGCAGCAGCTCATGAAATCGTGAAAAATGGTTCAAACAGACCGAAATAAAAACGCAGTCATATGGACAAAAAGGCAGCCAAGGGGCCAGAAACAAAGGGAGGGGACAAATGCCAACACGCCCAGCTGGAGGCAGAGCCCAGGGCTCGGGAGGCAGCCGCATGGTCAATTACCAATACCTTATTAACAATCTGGGAGGGAGGAGGCAGACCAGGGGCGCTGCGGGGCAGGCCAGGCCGGGGCCACCCCAGGCCCCGTGAGGAACACCGGAACGGGCAACACGCGCCAAGGCCTGGGGAGCTGGCAGAGTGGGGGGCAGAGATGCGGTGCCTGTGGCAAAGAGGTGGCGGTTACAAAACCGGTGGCATTTAATGTGGCAAGAACGGAGGCCTTATGTCATGCTGTGCGACAGAGCAAGACAGTACTGTCTGCTGCAGGGACACGTGTCTGAAACAGGCACTCAGTCTGAGGCACCTCAGCATCACAAAGACTAAACTGCAGTCCAGAAGTTCAGGAAAACGTTGCTCAAGAGGACTCAAAGGAGGCCAGGCTTTAGGGGTACATGCAGGCTTTAGGGGTACATGCGTGCCTGGAATCTCAGCACTCAGGAGGCTGAGGCTGGAGGACTGCTGCAAATCTGAGGCCAGCCTGAGCTCCATAGAGACCATTTCTCAAAAAATGAAAAGAAAGAAAGAAGGGCTCAAATTATGAGTTGGGGGAGTGGCATGAAGCTGAGAAAGTCCAGCGGGTGGAGGAAAGGGATTTCTCTGTAGGGTACAGACAAGACAGGCTGGGAATTGGGGAAAGAAAAAATGGGTCTGCGAACAGGTGCAGGGCCCACGCCTCCTCCGGGTGACAGGAGAGGGCAGGTTCCCGAGGGTGGGGGGCTTGTCCTGCACGGTACTCACCCCAGCTCCACAGCTTCCCTTCAGTGGTGATAAGGAGGCTGTGGGCGGCACATGACCCTGACACCACCGTCCGCACCCGGACCCCCGCCAGGCATCCATATCTGTGGGGCCCCCACAGATTCTGACCGAGATTTCGGTAAGCGGCTACGGAGAGAACAAGATTCAAATTAGACCCTGTGACCCAGTGATGGGGACGAGAAGACCACCCCCAGAATGTCACCAGCCACCAACGGCCCATTTCCCACTGGTCCAAGGCTCAGCTGCTCCTGGGGTGCCGGGCTGGCATGGCCATCAGGAGGCCACCCCAGGATGAAGTTTGCACCTCAAATCTCCATGCTCCCTCAGGGCCCCAAAGCGAACTGCCCCAGAGCCAGTGCAGCCCTGGTGTCATGAGCACCTTGCTGCCCTCCCAACACTTGTCCCTTCCAGCAAGGCCCCACCCACAGTCCTCCATCTCTGGCCACCTGAGTCACCTTTCTTAGGCCTCAGTGTCAGCTGTCCCAAGCATGAACTCAGTTTCCCAACTATGTCCCTCCTGAACCCCTATCTGTCCACATCTGACTTAGAAATCCCCCCTTTAGGGACCAAGAGACAGAGGCAGGGGAAGGGGCATGACAGAATGAAGGTGCATTAGGTAGGTGTACTGACACATTGAACATAATCACATCCTGCCAACACTGACCAGCAAAAACAAGAATCAGAAAGACATTTCCCCTTTAACTGGTGGCTCCCCCAGCCAGCACCCATGGGGCCCATCGGAGCACCCCTCCTGCAGAGCCACCTGCCTTCCCTTCCCCTTCTGTGACAGCAGGCAGCCAGGGTGGCCCCAGCGCCCAGCATGTGGTGACAGCTCAATCCCACCACTGCACCCCGGAGGGCGACAGATCCGCTGCTCCCTGAACATCCCTGCTCCTGCCGTGAGGAGGGGGCACGGACAACTGTTTTGCTTCCTTCTCAATTCGGGATTTCTTGAGTGAGTGACGGGACAGCAGTGACAACTGCCAGGAAGGCAGGAACCAGCGGCTCATGTGTGTCGCACTGGCCCCTGGAGGAGCTGGCGGTGAGGCTGCGACTCTGTCCCTTGAGTCCTCCCCTGGCTGTCACAGGTAAGGTCCCATGCAAGGTGTGTGGCCCTTAATAGTCAGAGGGCTCCAGGTCAGGCTCCCTCCCAACAGCACCACGCCGGCAGACACCGCCACTAACAGACGTGGGGGCGTCAGGCACGACCAGGGCAGAGAAGCCAAAAGCAGCAGCCTTGAGGGCTACGTCAGAACTGGCAGAGAACCCTGCAGCGGCACCTCATCAGGAGGCAGGACTTGTATGGGAGAGACCTCAGGGAACCGAGCAAGAGAAGGTCTGCCCACCTCGCCCCGCTACAGGTCTAGCACTCGGCTGGTTCCCAAGGACAGCAGAGTGGCTCCTGTCCCCAGCACCTCCGTCCAGAGGGTCCGAGATGCTCACAGTTAATCCTGGCAGCGGCGGCCAGCCTGACAGATGTTAACTCCCCTCCCCCTCCTCTAGCTCTTCTTCCTGCATCAGCCTCCGGGACCCCAAGGCCCAGTCCTAATCACATGGCCCACCCTGCTGTCTGGGAAGCCAACCAGCCAGACACAGGAGGCTCCTGACGGCTGGGCGGTGGGCAGGGCAGGTATCCTCTTCCACCCTGTGGGAAAGCAAATCCTCCTCCCAGCAGAATGTTTTATGATTTTTTTTTTGCTTTAGTGATTGTAGGACAAATTAAAAGTCCTAAACTCGGCAGGGGTTCTCCCTCTCTTCCCTCCAATGTTTACTAGTCAATATTTGAAGATATTTTTAGAATTAAAAATATTATATATAAGCCGGGCCTGGTGGCGCACGCCTTTAACCCCAGCACTTGGGAGGCTGAGGTAGGAGAAGCATTGCGAGTTCGAGACCAGCTTGGGCTACAACGCGAGCACAAGGCCAGCCTGAGCTACGTAGTGCGACCCTGCCTCAAAAAACTAGGGCTGGGAGTTTGGCTCAGTGGCTTAAGTGCCTGTCTGGCAGGCGTGAGGCTGTGAGTTTGATCCTTGGTGCCACAAAAAAAAATAAAAATAAAAAAATAAATTACATATGCTGGGCATGGTGGCACATGCACATGCCTGTAATCCCAGCACTTGTGAGGCCGAGGCAGGAGGACTGCTATGAATTGAAGGCCAGCCTAGACTACAAAGTAAGTTCAAGGCCAGCCTGAACTGCAGAGCAAAACCTTGTCTCAAAAGGGGAAAGAAACAAAACAAGAAACAAAACAAAACAACCCAAAACATTACATACACCTGCTTAGGAGGAGAAACCTCAGAAGTACAGGTAGAAAAGGGGGCGGTCTTCAGATGCCCTGATTAGTGTTGCTGTGGCCCAGCTTCTGTGGCTGCCCTGGTCCAATGCTGGGCTGGCACTTGTCCCCGTCCCTCGAGTCACGGAAGGCCACTCAGTTAAGAGCAGGACTGGCAGAGGTGCCACATGCATGCGGGCTGTGCTGTTGCCACAGATCACGAGGCGTTTTCCGGGGCTTGGCTGCGGCCGGACCAGCTTGGTCCATGCGGGAGCCAGCACTCACGGGGACCCTCCAAGGCTGCTGTGCTTCCCCGGGACGAGCTGCTTCCCCACGCCTTGTCCTTAGGTGTCAGGTATGACAGTGGGCAAATATTTGTTCAGGGGTGAAGCAATGGTGGAAAGCACTTTGGGCAAGTTTCCAGATAAAATCAAGAAACCATAAAGCATGGCAAGATGCCAGCCTTGTCGGGGACAGGCCCATTTCCCCAGAGGAAAGACATCAACTTTCCAAAGGGAGTTGCAACAAAAAATCATGGCTTGGGACTTCTCTGCTCCCTCTCTCCCCACTAAGTGTTACCTGCCGTCAACCCGGCTCCTGAAGCCAGCTGGCCACTTGTGAGCCAATGTGGGTTGTCAAAGTATCAGACTTCCTGACACCTGACAGTCGCCAAATGTCTAGGACACTCCGGCAGCATTGCGTGGGACCAGCCTCTTCACGGTTAGGAAGGCCAGTGACAGGAGGAGAAGGAAAAAGAAGATAAGGGGGGAAGGGGAGGAGGAGAAGGAAAATGGTATCCATGATTACTTGAGGAAACCCTTTCTATTTCCCTGTGTAACCTTAATGGAACTGGTTTCTTAAAGACAAAATTGCAAAACCAGAGTCTCTCCAGACCAGGATTCCAATCCAGCTCCACCACTACAGTGGCTCTGTGGCCTCGGGCAAGTCACTTGGCTTCTCTGAACACATCTGTAAACAGAGAATACCTACCTGATGGGTGGTGAGCGGAACTGCACCAGACACCTAGTACAGAAGAAGCAACCGATGGATGTTTAGAAACCGTTTCTCATACCTTGTTGCTTAGGCACTTCTTTACGACCAATCAAGTCCCAGTTGGTTGCCCCAAAAATCAAAAGTTGACCTTTGCACTTAGACCCTTCAAGTTTCTACGGAGACAGAAAGGGAAAAGAATTAGCAATGTAAGGCTGCTTCCAGCTCTCCTAAGCTGTCCTGCCAAAGCAGGAAACAAAATTTTGTGTGTGTGCAGTTCTTTTTGGGGGGAGTTAAACTCAGGGCTTCATGCATGTTAACGAAGTGCTGTACCACTGAGCTGTAACCCCTGCCCTTCTTAAATTTTAAAAGGAGGGACTGCTAAATTGTCCAGGTTGGCCTTAAACTTGTAATCCTCCTGTTTCAGCCACCTGAGCAGCTGGGATCACAAGGATGCACCACCATACCCAGCAAAAATAATTCTTAGTTGGGGCTCCTAGGGGCACTGTGCACCAGTCAGAGGTCCTACCCAGTGTCTCTCTAATCCTCAGATTCAAAAGTGGGTGACCCCAAACTTGCCCCCAGCAGCTCCCTTTGTTACACCTGAGCTCATTTTTAAATAGTTTTTGTAAAACACTAAAACAGAAGCCAAATTACAGTCTTACCCTCCCCTCTGGGAAGGGCCAGGTATCTGCACAGGGGCTACCGAGCCCCCAAGAGGGAATCAGTGCTCACCCTTGGGCTAAGTCTACATTTCCAGCGGTGAACACTGTTTCACTGGTGGCCTCTGAACCTTGGGAGCCCAGTGTCATTTCTGCATGGTCACCAATGCCACTGCCCGTTTGCTGTTCACTGTGCCAAGAGTGGGCTCAAGTTTGCATGAGGAGCCAGGATATCAGTGGTAAGTGGTGTACTTCTCCACAAGGAGGAAGGCAGAGAGGAGACAGTTTCTGTGGGGGCAGCAGGGCCCGATACAGGTGGCCTTTGAGGGGCCCAGTGATGCCCACAAGCCAGGGACCAAAGGTGAGTGAATCAGAGGACCTTCCCAGGGCCATGCCTCACAGGGACAGGCTGTCACGTCCCACCCATGTACTTCAATCCCCACCCTTCATCAGTCTCCACTCAGAAAGTGAGCAGGGCCACTGGCCTTCAGCTGTCCCTGAAAATCTGTGGCATTCAATATGCTCAGCGCTCTGCCCTCATCAGTGCCAAAACAGACTTAAACGTGGATGGTGGCCTGGGGATGTCGCTCAGCAGCCCCCGCCTGGCACCTGGGAGGCGATGGGTTTGATCCTCGGCCCAAAAAAGATGAAACCAACTGAGCAGACCCCAGGCTCAGCTCCGCCCCGGGGAGACAAGTGTGGCTCTCCATCTCTGCTTGTGCCTTTCACGCTCAGATCTATGCAATCGTCCCTGGGAGGCCTGGAGCGACACTGGCAGCTCCACGTGCAGTCTCTTCCTAGGTGTCCTGTCACTGTGCTCTGTGCGTGTTTAAGGTTGCGACGAATGCATCCTGTCTCTTAGGGAACCTGGTGTCACAAGTGGGTCCCGCCACACTCTGCCTCCACAGTGCTGCGGCGGGAGGGAGGCTGTAGCACAGGCAAGGAGCTGCCTCGGCTGCTGAATTATTCACAACTCTGGCTTTGGCAGGGGACCCTCCCCCCACTCAGGTTACCTGAATGGGAGCCTGGTTTCCCCTGCCTGCCGTCTTCCCTTCCTGGTGCAAAGGGAGGTGCGTCTGGAACACATCACACCCAGCTGCGTGCCCCATGCAAGAGGCCCTGGGCGCCCCATCAAGCCACTCACATGTACCCTGCTGCTATCTCCAGGTCAGTGTGGTGGGGGCAGCAGAGACAGGAAGGACAAAATTGGAAGAAAGTGTGCCAAAATGACCATGACTCCAGGCCAGGCAGTCCCCAGGCAGGCAGAGGTTCAAGGGACCCATGCTCAGCATTTGCCAGTCCAGTACTGAGCACAACTTCACGGGCGCTGTGGCTCCCCAGAATCCTTCGCTCCAGCAGGCCAGGGGGCCCAGGCTGCATCCACACAGCCAGAACCTGCAGCCGTTAGCTTGGCGAAGGTTTCCTGAGTGACCTGGCCATTGGTCAAGGGCTGGTGAAGCCCTTTAAACGAGCTAAGCACTAAAACTCAACCCACCCTTTTGCCTAAAAGACCTCTGTGGGGAACGGAGTCCACTCCAGTGATGCCAGCTGGCTTTCTCTCAAGGGCACTGTCGCCTTGACTCAAATTTTTACGGCTCAGGACCTCTGTCCTGCTACATGAGAGGAAGGAACTGCTTCATCACTATTCTACACAAGTGTTTGTCACAAGCCACTCCCCTTTATCTCTCTACAGACAACAGTGGTGGTGAACCGACGGCCCTTGTGCTGCAGTGGGCGCATCACTGAAATCTTCGGCATCACTGCTCTGTAACTTAATTATTCACTCCATCATACATGGAAGAAGAAGAAGAAAAAAAACCCTAAATAAAAGATGTTACTCCTAACACTGCCTAAATCAACAGCTGTGTCCCTCTTGGTGAGCTGGGGTAGACCCAGGCCCTCAGTTCCAGCCCCAGTGCCAACAACCTGGGACCCAGAATACTGCCTGACTCTCCGGAGCTGAAACCAGGCTCCATCGCCAGTCAGGAGACAGTTTTGTGGATGAACTTGGTGACCTCGACACTGCTCCTGTCTAAAGGGTCAGAGACAGCACTCGGAGGCTGAGGTAGGAGGAGCGTTGTGAGTTCGAGAGCCTGGGCGACAACACGAGCGCAAGGCCGGCCTGAGCTACATAGTGCGACCCTGCCTCAAAAAACCAGAGCTGGGAGTTTGGCTCAGTGGCTTAAGCGCCTGCCCTGGCAGGTGCAAGGTTGTGAGTTTAAACCCTGGTGCTGCCAAAACAAAACAAAACAAAACAAAACAAAACAAAAATAATGAAGGGTCAGGGAGCAGATGAGCCTAAAACACAGTCAGTCCCCCGGTAGACAAATGAAATTCATTTCACCTTGCTGCTTCCCAGCAACTGGTCACGCCAAGGTGACCTGGGCCCAGATAAACGGCCAGGGGAGGAAAACACGCTGAGCTTCCCAATCAAAGAAGTGGGATTTTTGGTCCAAAGTGATTTCTGATCACTTTGTGTGAAAGGCATGTCTGTGAGGTAGAGGCAGTCTTCACACGCATATATGCCAGAGACTGTGGCTGGCCAGAGAGGGATGGCCACTGAAAGCCAGGCGGCGACGGGAAACTCTACTAGGTGGTTAGGTTAGCTCGGCTTTCAGCTGGGTTGGGTCCTTCCGCATTGCCAGATTTGTCTGGGATCTACGAAATCTCAGCAACCCCAGCTAGAGACAGAAGGGCGGCCTGGACACCTGCAACACTCACCTGTTCCTGAGGACCCAGCCAAGGCGGCTTGCTCTACTTGCTCTACAAGGCTGAGGTTCATAGCACTCAGGACTGAACCAACCCTAGGAGGACAAAATGCTCATCTGACAACCACACACCAACCTCAGGGCCTCAGAGAGTATTTTCTGAGACTGAAATCCTGAGACTGTTTTGTAAAAACACCCATCTTTTACTAAGGCCAACTTTGCCCTAGCGTAGGAGTCTTCCTTCCCAGGTCGCTAAATAAAACACCTGCAGGGCAGAGGAGTGAGTGGCCCGGTGGGAAGGCTTGCAAACACTCTGCAGAAAGTTCCTTCTGCGTCAAACCAGCCACTCGGGGTGGTCTGTGGTAGCACACGGGTCCTCAGCACTGGCCAGCAGAGGGAGACCAGCAACCCAGGGCCAGAGACCCAGGACAAGGAGCAGAAGGTCAACCCAGGCCTATGGGAGGGAAATCTAGGCTGTGGCTGGGAGGGCCAGGCCCTGACCCTGGACCAAACCCAACAGATACAGGTGAGAACAGAAACTCGTGTTTGCATTTTCCATGAGGCATAAAACAGCATCATTTTTTGAACCCTTGTGGTCTTCTGCTTCTCATCTTATCACCTCAAAGGAATCTACTCAACAGTCCCTCTGCTTTAAGAGTTAGAAATACACAACTAGACTATGTAATATATACATGACACGTATGTATAGAAAAAGGTAAAAAAAAAAAAAAGATGCAAACGGAAAACAAGCATAAAGCTCTAAAGACTCTCCACCGACTTGTAAAACGTGCCATTTCCTCGAGACAAACCAGCCTCACGGAACGCTGGTGGCTGCAGGAGTGACTGGAAAACCTGGTGCCCCTCCAACTCTAGCTCTGCAGCTATCATCTCGGGTGAATCCCAGCGTGGGATAATAATCTTTTATTTCCTGACCCCAAAACTCACTGCTCCAACAACCAACCGGAGCCATGCAGCTGACAACGCAGAAGCAGATGTTTGAACACAAGCTTGCTGTTACTAATGCACTCAGAACACAGACGCTCCAGCTTGTCCAGCCTTGCCTCTCTTAGTTTTGTCCTAACACAGTGTGATTGATGGGCCTAAGTCTGGATTAGATCTGCCGAAGGAAAGCAGCTCCAGTGTTCTTGTTTCTCAATACCCTGGCAATGTCTTGGCACCTGGCCAGCACAGGGCCCTACCTGGGCAAGACCTTCAGACATTGGCACCCCTCCACCATCTGGCTGGTGGTAGCCCTTCCTCGGGGTGGGCAGGTAGCAAGCAACTGCACAGGTACAATCCCCAAGGCCCTCGCACCCCACACCTCCCTAATCTGTGAGGAGGCTTCAAAAACATTTCTAACCAGAAAGCAGGCCGGCTCCTGCGGAAGCACTCAGCTCCTGTCAACCAGTACCAGCCTCCCGAGCATGCGCGCACAGAGACTCGATCCTCCCCAGAGAATCACTCTAAACCCCGAGGGGAAGTTTCATCTCTCTTCTGGGGTTATCTGAGAACCTGGTGAAAGCTCCGACTCCTTCCCCCAAAACCTGGGCCACTGCAAACTTGCAGAAAGTTCTGACAGAGACGGTCTAGACCCTGGGCTCAGCTCTGCAGAGCTGCGCAGACACCTAAGTCCAGCTGGTCACCACTTTCACTGCCACTCTAGCAACTGAAGCCCACTCACTCCGCGGGAGGTGCTTCACACCTGATCCCCACAGTTGGCAGGGCTGCACCCCACACCGCGGCCCACCAGCAGCAGACAAAGCCGGAGCCCCTCTGCTATGGAGCTCCTTGCAAAGGGGGGATCCGAGCATGCGCTTTCCAACTGCGGCCCCTGCCTTCCCGGCGCGGACGGCGCAGGGCCTCACGGGGCATGCGCAGCGGGCCGCAGGCCCCGCCCCCCCGGGGAGCCGGAGCCGAGGCGGCGGGAACCTCAAAGCCCGGCGAGAACCGCCGCTCCCCGCAGGGCGCCTGCGGCCCTCCCCGCTACGCCCAGGCCCACTGGAAGGCTCGGGGCTGGTGTGGGTGCCGGGTCGGACGCAGGCGCGAGGGGCTATCCCGCACCGCCGCGGCCCCGGCCCGCGCGAAGTTGCCCAAGTCCCGCGCGGGGGAGGGGGAGGGGCGAGGAGAGGCTCGTGCGGCGCCGGGTGGGGGCGGGGCGTGACCCCCGCTCGGGCGGCGGCGGCGGAGACGCGGGCCCAGCAGCCCCTCCCCCGTGGGCCCCCCCGGCACGCCGCCCGCGCGTGGGGTCGCTAGGCCGCGGCCCGCGCCGCCGCCGGCCCTTTTGTTGCGCGGAGGCGGCGATGATTCAGCCGCGGCCTGCGCCCGCCGCCCCCACTCGACCGAGACGCCCGGCCCCCGCCAGCCCGCCGGGCCCACTCACGACGCGCTCCTTGGTGTGCTCGGGCTCGGTGATGACCACGGCCGCGCCGCCCGGCTTGCCAGCCGCCGCCGGTCGCGCCGCTCGCTTGCCGCCGCCGGGGGTCCCGTCGAGCTCCAGGCCGTCCTCGTCGCCGCTGCTGCCGCCGCCGCTGCTGCTACTGCAGCGCTCGGGCCGCTCGCGCTTCCTGCCCGCCGGGCCGCCCCGCTTCCTGGGCCCCGCGCGGGCTGTGCCGTTGCCCGAGCTCGGCTCCTCCCAGGCCGCCGCCACCGCCTTCTTCCTGGGCATGGTCGCGGCTGGAGGGAGACACGGGGCAGCGGCGCACAATGGACGGGTTATAAACTGCGGGGGGAGGGGAGGAGACGAGCCACCCGGCCTCCACTTCCTCCCTTGCCCTCCCCAAAGCGGCGGCCGCGGGGTGGGCGGAGGGGCGAGCGGGGAGGAGATCGCGCCCCTCCCGGCCCTGCGGGGCGCGCCGGGGAGTCCCGTGCGCAGGGGGCTCGGGGGAGCGGGACGACCCCCGGCCCATCCCCGAGTTAGCTTTGAGCACTAAGCGTCGCGGTTGCATCCTGGTCCCAGCGAAGTGCGGGGCAGGATCAGGGTCCCCGGCCTCCTGGGTTTTAATTGCCGAGGCTCTAGGACACTGGAAAGGTGCTAGTGGTGGGCGGCGTGGGGAAGCACCCCCACCATCCGCGGCCGCCCACCCCACCTGCTGCTTTGTCTCAGCGCCCCCTCCCCGGCCCGCTCCGAGTACGCAGTGCCCTTCCTGCCCCCGCCGGCCAAGACCCCGCGTGCGCCCGGGCCGGCGCTCCTCAGTCGAATCCCTCGGGTTGGGCGCCCCCAGCCCCAACACCTGCTCGACAGTCACGGAAAATAAACTTTAATGGTGCAACTCGGGGCCGCGCGCCCGCCGGCCTCCTCGGCCCGCTCGCCGCGGCCCCAGCGCCTGTGCGCCCGCCGGGCCGCTTTCCTTTCTCTCTCTTTTTTTTTTTTTTTTTTATTGATTTTGAACAATGGGATCTCTGTCTGTCTCCGATTAAACCACGTGGATCCGCTTTCCTTCCCCTTCTTATTCATTCGATCCCCAGCCCCCGCCTCAGGTGTTTTTTTTAACCTTTTATCTTTTAAAAAAAAAGAAACCGGAAAGAGGAAAAAAAAAAAAACTTTCCCAGACCCCGCAAACTGATCACTGAGGATCTTCAGCCCCTACCTGGCTGGAGTGATGCGAAGCCGGAGAGAAAAAGGAAGAGTAGCAACTAAAAGACGGATCGGAGGGCTGCTTGTCTTCCTTTTTTTTTTTCTTTTTTTTTTCCGGCCCAGACGAGGGCTCCAACCCACTCACCAGATACACTTAAAATGTAAATACGAGCTTCCAGAACAAATGCTACAACACAAAACAGAAACACATGTGCGGCCGGGCGGCAAGCGAGTGCGCGGCGGGGCTGGCAGCGCGGGGCCCGGGGCGCGCTCGCCCCCTGCCGGCTGGCGGACCAGTGCCCCAGCCGTTGCACCCCGCACCGGGCGCCACGCCGCAGACCTGGGCTGGCCCTTCCCACTCCTGCGCGTCCCGCAGGCCCGCGAGTGCGCCGAGGGCCTTCCACGCAGCGCATCCTGCGCGCCAGAGACGTCTTTGGGGCTTAGGAGAGCGTTGGATTGTTTTTCCCGGGCACGTCTAGACAGGTCACCTGAGGACACTCGATGGAAAATAGTTACTTTGCTCACGCAGCAGCCAACAAGGGACGTGCCCTAATTGAGCGATCAGAATGAAAGAGGAATACAATTTGAATAACTTTTTCCTGTGCAGAGAGAGGCTGGTTTTTAGTTGCCTATGGATGAGTCCCCTGTAGGTGGCAAGGTGCTGTTACACGATCCGGTTACATAAAAGGAACATATGAATGTAGTCGTTTTATTTAATTTGAGGGCCATGGATACACTTGAAGCTAGTTCTGATGGAAGTGTTTCATTTCTTGACATATTTACTGAGTCTCCCCCCCACACACCTCCAACACATGTGAGAGACTCACAGTACTAGATGCTGGGGACACAGGACCTAGAGAACAAGATTTCTGCGCCAGGAGAACATGCAGTAAGGCGAAAGATTAATTAAACAAAAGTATGGCCAGTGTGATCCGTGTAAAAAAGTGATGCCCATGCAGCCACATTATGGACCAAAAAGGTATCCTGTGCCTGGGTGGGGAAAGCATTCCTATGGGAAGTTCAAAGGAAGGGTAAGGTTCACAGGAGAGGATAGAAGAGTATTCCCATCCGGACGGGAGGAACTACACGGAGTCCAGGGATCCTGAGATGAAAATGTCCGGTGGGGCAGGGTAAGAAAAAGTAGCTAGGACTGAGAAGGCAGGGGTCACGCAGAGCCTGGTAAGTCACACGGAAGACTGATTATTGCTTGTTGGAAGTTGTTTGCGCATCCTGGGATTGGGGAAGAAAGAAAAAAGCATAAAAAAGACTTGCATTCTCCCTCCTGTCTCCCTCACCCCCACATTATCATCTCAGTGTAACTCTGCCTGCTGTTTTCACCTGCCTTCTTCCTGGGGCACCGTGCGCAGGGAAGTTCCTTTACTAACTTCCTGCGGACCGGCAACTCATCCCTGCATGACTCCTTACAGCAAGAAGCAGATGTCTCAAGGAAGACAGAATTAAGACGCCCCAATCGGAGATATCTGACCAAAGTCAAAGTCTGTCTGTGGAACCAAGGGCACTTAGGTAAACAGGCAAACTTTGAAAATGAGGCATCTACTGCCACATTGCAAAGATTTTCAGAAATGTCAGAACCGACTAGAAGCACCCTTAGAAAGCCTCTTCTTAACAGTCTTTGGATAATAATAATAATAAATTGAAGAGATTACACCTTGGTGCTTTGATATAAAGCTTAAGTAGAATCAACAGGGAGGGGGAACTTTGCCTAAATACATCGCCAAGTCCCCTTCAGGAACCAGCAGGCTGGTGCTTGTCAGGCCGAGGGGGTGGGTCGGATGTTTGCTCTCCAAACACCCTGTGTGGCCAATTAGGGACGCTACTGACAGACAGTGCTTTTAGACTTCAGCTTGTGAGCCTCTCCGGCTCGCTCTCCCTCCCTCCTCCTCCCTCCTGCCCCATTATAATGCTTTTCTACCAGTGTCAAAGATATGGGCCACAAACACTGATGCAATGCGACGCTAATAACCCATCGCATCATCTGACCCTAGGTGTGGTGCTCCCAAAACCGGTTCTTCCTGAGGTTGCGCTGCCCGAGAAAAGCACTTCGGGTTTAACACCTGCGAACTGGTCCTTCTTGTCAGGTGACAAA
The DNA here is from genome assembly GCA_004363535.1 of Dasyprocta punctata. Taxonomy (NCBI): domain Eukaryota; kingdom Metazoa; phylum Chordata; class Mammalia; order Rodentia; family Dasyproctidae; genus Dasyprocta; species Dasyprocta punctata. The sequence goes on along the minus strand of RJWM01018247.1, from coordinate 3,133 downwards.
AGTGCTTTCTGACCTGCATGCCTGATTCCACAGCAGTCCTCGCCCAGGGAGGGAAGCCTGGTTGAAATGGGCGCGCTGCTGCCACCGCTACTGCTACTAGTGCTGCTGCTGCCTCTGCCGCTGCCGCTCCGGGCTCCGCGGCCAGGCGTGGCAGCGCCAGCAGCTGCTTATGTAACAAAAGCTGCACAGCGAGGCCTACCTACTGGGAGGCTGGAAACGGCACTTCCGCCTCAAAAATGTGCTTGGAATTTCACTTCCCTTTAATTGAGCAACTTCTCCGGGGACAGGGCGGTTTGGTCCAAAACCTGGAGAGCAGAAAGGGAAGAAAGGGTTTGAGATGTCGGAGGCACTTCCGGGCGCAGGTGCCTGGCGCTGTGCTGCGCGTTTTGGACCCAGCGTGTGGGAATGTCGGTTTCAGATGCTGGCCTGCCTTTGTCATTTGCCCTCTTCTGGTCTTCAATAAAAGCATTTTTCAAATTAGACCCAAGCCAGGCATGGGTGCATGCCTATAATCCTAACACTTGGGAAGCTGAGGCAGGAGAGTCTCAAATTTGAACTAAATCTGGACAATTTAGTGACTTAGAAATAAAAACCTGAAAACAGGATGTAGATGTAATTTAGTGAAAAGACCTTCAATCCCCAATACCAAAACTTTAAAAAAATGCAAAACATCTCAATAATTCTATTACATTAAATGGGCACAGTGGCACATACCTGTAGTCCTAGCTACTCAGAAAACTGAGGCAGGAGGACTGCTTGAGCCCAGGAGTTTGAGGCCAACCTGGGCAACATAAGGAATTTCAGCTGGGGATGGTGGCACATGCCTGAAATCTCAGCATATTTTGGGAAGCTAAGGCAGGATGCTTACTGTTAGTTTTGTTTGTTTGTTTGTTTGTTTTGTTTTGTTTGCGGCACCAGGGATCGAACTTGCAACCTCGCACCTATCAGACAGGCACTTAAGCCACTGAGCCAAACTCCCAACCCTGGTTTTTTGAGGCAGGGTCGCACTGTGTAGCTCAGGCCAGCCTCGTGTTCGCCTTTTAGCCCAAGCTGGCCTTGAACTCACAACACTTCTCCTACCTCAGCCTCCCGAGTGCTGGGATTAAAGGGGTGCGCCACCACGCCCGGCTAGGATGCTTACTGTTAGTTTGAGGCCAACCTGAACCATAGTACATAGTCAGACCTTGTCTCAAAAAGTGAAAAAAAAAAAAAAGAAGAAGAAAAGAAAAGAAATTTTGAAAGAAAGCAAGCCAGTGTTGTGGCACATATCTATAATCCCAGCATTCAGGAGGCTAAAGCAGGAGGTTTGGAGTTTGAGTACATATCAAGTTTGAGACCAACCTGGACTACACAGTGAGACCCTGTCTCAACAAAACAAAACAAAACAAAACAAAACAAAACAAAACAAGTAAATAGGGGTGAGGGTGTAGGCCAATGGTAGAGTGCTTGCCCAGCATGTGTGAACCCCTGGATTTAATCCCTAGCATCACACACACAAAATAATAATAATAAATTTTATAATTATTTTATTTTATTTTGGTTTCTTGAGACAGTCTCACTTTGCAGTCTAGGCTGATCTTCAACCCGAAATCCTTCTGCCTCAGCCTCCTAAGTATTGAGACTACAGGCATGCACCACCATGCCTGGCTAAAAATAACTGATGTATTGATTCGATGTTGAAATGATCTTTTGTTTATCTTGGGTTAATGTAGTACTAAAATTAATTTCACCTCTTTCTTCTCGCTCCTTCAATGTGACTACCACAAAAGATAATACATTTAAAATACTGGGGTTCATGTTTTATCTACGCTAGACAGTAGCACCCTTGAAATCGAACCTGGAAAGCCAGCCTATTGTTCTGCCACCAACCTGCTCTGCCTCTCCCCTCTGGTTCCCCCTTGCCTGTAAAATGGCAAGAGTCTCACCCAGTTCGTCCAGGGGTCCCTCCTGGTTTGACTATTGCCGGCTTCCAGGATGCATAGACAGCAGAGTTCCTGTCCTAGTGACTGGAGCTATGTTTTCAGGGAGTTTATAAAGATCCAATTGTCTTATTTCTGTCAGTGACTCAAGAAATTTTAGAATCTAAAGGATCTTGCCAGACATGGTGGTGCATGCCTGTTACTTCAGCACTCAGGAGGCTGAGACACAAAGATCTCCACAAGCTCAAGGCCAGCCTGGGGTATACAGTGAGTTCAAGGTCAGCCTGAACTACATAGTGAGACCCTGTCTCAAAAAAAATTTTTTTTATTTAAATATTATATGCAGCCAGCTGTGGTGGCACATGCCTTTAATCCCAGCACTCGGGAGGCTGAGATAGGAGGAGTGTTGTGAGTTGGAGGCTGGCTTGGGCTACAACGTGAGCAAGGCTGGCTTGAACTGCATAGTGCGACCCTGTCTTGAAAAAGGGCTGGAAGTTTGGCTGAGTGGGTTAAGCGCCTGCCTGGCGGGCATGAGGTTGTGAGTTCAATCCCAGGTACCAAACATAAATAAATAAATAAATAAATAAATAAATAAATATTATATGCCAAGAGCTGGGGATATAGCTTAGCGGCACAGTGAATGCCTGGAAAGCACAAGGTTGTGAGTTCAATCCCAGTACCAAAAAAAAAAAAAAAGTATCATACAAACTATAAATCTTTAATCTGTGAGCCCCCCTGGGCATGGCTTTTTATATGGTCTTGTTTGTCCGGCAAGCTAGCAGGACAGCTACCTAGCGAGCTGCCGGTGTCTGCTCATTGACCTCAACATTTAACAGAGGAAAGGTCACACCCCAGAGAAGCTCTGAGGCCTCCGAGGGCCACACAGTTGGCTCCACTTCCTGAGTAGTTGGCACTGCAGTTGTGGATTACTGCACTGAGCTTACAAGTGAATTTTTTTTTTTTTTTTTTTTGCGGCACCAGGGATTGAACTCACAACTTCGCGCATGTCAGACAGGCTCTTAAGTCACTGAGCCAAACTCCTGGCCCTGGTTTTTTGAGGCAGGGTCGCACTGTGTAGCTCAGGCCACCCTTGTTCTCACGTTGTAGCCCAAACCGGCCTTGAACTCACAATGCTCCTCCTATCTCAGCCTCCCGAGTGCTGGGATTAAAGGCGTGCGCCACCATGCCCGGCTTCAAGTGAAATTTTTTTTTTT